>JANHFT010000095.1:167168-180794 GCA_032467955.1 Pseudoxenodon macrops | reverse complement strand
GCTGTTCACCGCCCTGAGTCTTTCGAGAGAAGGGCGGTATATAAATTTAATAAATAAATAAATAAATAAATAAATTTGCTTTAAAAAGGTGGAATCCAAGATATTGTGCTTTTATGTGCCCAAATTGATAGGATACACTTTAATTTAAAATGACTTAATTTAAAATCCAATCTCTGAAGCGCCCAAAGATTAAGAAACTGAAAAAATCCTTCATATGTAGCGAAGGTACCGGTATATAACAGAATATTTGAACAATTCAAAATGTAAATCAGTACCGAGATAAGTAGGCTGGCAGTATATCTTCTCCGGTTTTCTTGCTACAAAATATTCTACAGAGTGTTCCACATGCCTCTGCTCTGCCAGATTCATAGTTGTCAGAAAATTCCCCTGCATCAAACATAGGATTGGAAGCCACAGTCTCTGCAGACATTTGTGAACCTTTCCTGCGAAACTCCATATTTGCTTGTGTTGCTATAGCTAAAACAAAAACAAGAAGCACAGAGTTTCATTACATTTGCAAGCATAGCCAATAGGCTCATGGGATCCTGGACACAAAGATCATGTCAAATTTAGTCATCATAAAAAAACATTAGTTTACTGCATTTAATGTTAATGCCTCTGTTTATAAAGCATTTAGGGACTATGACCTTTGTAAGAAAATTATTTCCTTTTCACCTTCACACACAAGTAAATCATTTCCTCCTTCAGCAATCCATGCTACCCAAGCGCAGAAGCCTCTGCTCCATTCACAGTCTCAGCCAGATGCATCAACAAAAGCCCTGAAACTTGTTTTACAGCAATGTCATTAATTTTCCTTACCCACTATATAAAGCCTTTATGTCCTCAAAAACGTGACCTGACCTTTTAACTATCCATCAAGCTCTCAGGTTCCCAATTCCGTCTCCTTTACCTTTTGCCACTATTGTGAGCCTGTACTGGAACTAGAAATAAGAATGCAGGCAGATGCCAAATTTCAAATCATGTCTATGGAAAATATTGCTTCAATATAAATAAAGCCAAGAGAGATATTTCTATGGCACCAGAGAAAATGCTCAGAAGGTAATGCCTTCCATACACATCATAACTTTTCTTTTCCTACAGTTGTTTCATCTTTATCAAGCCTGCTTTCCAGAAGTATGAGTCGCTTTTATGAGATAGACAAGGGATGGCATGGCACAGGTGACCTGAGTGCTGAGATGGAAATTCTTGCATGCTTATGAAACTTTTGGTGGCATGGATTGAGGAAAAAAATTCAATGCAGCTTAAAACACGTCAGGAAGCTACAAGGAGTTCACTCTTCTCTTTCTGTGGCTATATTTTTTCCAACAGGCACCGAGCATATTTTATTCACAAACCTCTACTGACTGTCATGAATGCTCTCTTGAAACATGTAACTGTTCAATTTCTTCCAGCTGTCAGCCAGAATGTCCCCTACCCAATTCCCTTTTTTCCAGGTATGTTAGGTGAATTCTAGCAAATATGAACAGTTTAAGATCATGCAGATGGATGCTCACAAAAAAGAATAACTCCAGTACTAAAAAAAAAGCCACTGTTAGTCCAATTCTACCTTATTTAGGGGAATGGAGAAAGATATTTTACAGCGTAATCCTATGCGGGCTTCCTCAAAAGTCTCACTGAATCACTTCAGAGAAAGCTACACAGGATGCAGCCTATGTCAACTACAGTCTTACAAACAGAAGCTCTGCCCATGCACTGCATGTTTATTACTAACAGATTGGTAATTTAGAAGAAATAGGTTAAAATAAATTTTATTGTCTTTTTTTTAAAAAAAAGATAATTTCTTCACTAATTTTATTTTGGCACAAGGTAACTAAATCCAAATCTTTATGTGTCTTCCCATGAGCCATTTTTTGTCCTGAATAAGCTATCCAGCATATGATGTTATATTGGGGAGGGGGAGGAAAAAACTACATGCAGAATGCATACAAATCAAAACACCAGATCTGTGTAAAAGAAGCTTTATGGGAAAAAAACATGGTTAGTGCAAATTCCTATAATTCATGACACGAACACAGACTAAAGTACGGAAAATGATGGGACTGATGTCAGGCAGATTTGCTTTTGCCAACAATCTTCCCCGCTTAAAAAAGCACACACAGCTACTTGTCTTTCCCATGTAAAGAGCAACAGCTACAAGGAATGACAACGATACAAATTTAAAAAATGGGATTATGGAAAAAAAAAAGAAAAAAAGAAAAAGAACATGACTGCAATTAAAGAGAAGCTACTAGTTCCTACTTACAAGATTTATAAGAAAGAAGAATTTGGATAAAAGATGCTGCAAGATAATAGAAATAAAATGGAAATAAATCAAAGGACAGCAATAGTTATAAAATACTTTAAAATGATGAAATTGTAATAACAAGTTAAGTAGTGTTTAGGGTTTTGAAATATATATTAAAAGCTTATGATCTAGCAGGCTTGTTAAACACATAGGAAATTAGCATTACGGTTAAAAATTATGATTTCATGCAGAATTTTGAAAGATTTAAAATACCGTCATGGGTTTCATGTATTGTACATTTAATTTTACAGTATTATTCAGAAAGCAATTTGCTTTTATCATATATCAGCAAATGAAGATCTACACTATAAGGAGATCATAAAAAGATGGGAAGAAAGAAAATTTACTATCTGTTTATCTCGCATCAGATCAATTTGTTTATTTGCAGTTTCCATTGGGATGGCAAAATGCTTTAGTGTTCACTCAAACCCTTTCTTCAGAGGAAACAAAAAAGCAATAGATTCAAGGTTACCAAATTACAAATCATCTGGGAAATAAACAGACCAGGAAGGGCTTCATAAGAAATCCCTTTTAATGTAAAAGGTAGTTAAGTATCTTATTTCCCTCTGAGGATCACACTGGAATTAATTAATTTGTAACTATGAAGATCTGTGTGGGAATAGGAATGTATTGTTTGTTTTAAATTAAAGCTAAAACAAATTCAATCATTACTTATGTGCTGTAAGATACTTTGCATAAAGTAGTTCCTGCATAAATCAAAGCAGAATTAATTATGCCATCATATCCACTGATAAAACAAAAATGTCTCCAATCTTAGAAAAACCACTTCCCATACGGTTTATTACTTCCCCAGCAATCACTCATTTTAGCTAGAATGTGAGGCAACACATTTAATTTCTCTGTGTTGTACCAAGGGCTGCTTGAAGCCCTGAATAACAACTTAATTGCGAAGAATTGAAGCAAGAAAAGAGAACTTTTCAAGCTTTCTCTTCAAGGGTTCTGCAATCTGTAGCTGCTATCAACAAGCATGCCTTTTGCACATTTGTTATCTTACTTTAAGGGCACTTTTTAAGTAACCCTTTATCCAGTTTCATGTTGAAGTTTTTGCTATTTCTGGCAACCTATTTGCTTTTCTAGTATACAATGGAGGGTTTGAACGGCAAGTCTTGAAGCAGAGAATGTTCCTTCCACAAAATACATGTTTGCGCAAAGGATTACTTTCATCAGTGCTTCAAAGTAATGAAATAATGTACTGTAATTCCAATATTGGCTATTCAAATTACCTTTTGTAACAAGCAATTAAACATAGAAACAATCTTTTACCATCAAAAGATTAAAATAATGTAATGTTTCTATTTTAAGAGAAACAGGAGTAGTATAACAGTAAAATCCAACCAAATGTAGCAAGCAAGGCTATAAAAAAAAAGGTAGAACAGGGAAAAATTGTTTGAAATTAGACTCAAAAATTCATGTGGATCTTTATTAGTTTATACTGCATAATATGTAGTTAAGCCTACACAAACAGGCACATGACACTTGAATGTTGAGAAGTTACAGGAAGAATAGACATTCCTTCATTTCTTTATAGTACCTCCTTGAGTGGCCGGCGATTCCTCTTGTCTAACAACTGTTAATTATTCACTCAGTTATTGCAACTCTTCTGAATTTCTCTATCACTTCATAAAACAAACACATCACACTACCCACTTAGTCCAGTTTTGGGTATTTGAATTTAGCAGTAGCTCTATAGAGCTTTAAACAGGGTTTCATTCATCTTAAATACACAGATAGTTCACTCCCATGTCTTGAAGGGCTTTAAATATTAAAACCAGCCCTTAGAGGTAGACTCAGAAGCAAACTGGCAACCAATGCAGCTTATAGAACAGAGATTTAACATGCACTGTTGAAGGAGCAGACTGTACCAACTAAAGGTTCTGGATATTCTTCAAGGGCAGCCCCATGTACAGCACATTGCAGTAGTCAAATCTGGACTTGATTAGGGCATGAGTGATTTATAAGCAGTACCTGCCTCATCATCATGAACAAGAAGACAGTGATGAAAGTCAACTGGGATGGTGGAGTGCAGGGAGGCAGGAATCTTGGATGCGTAGGGTAGCAAAGGACTGGGATGGCTGTGGCTCCTTGTGACTCCTTGGGGAGTTGCAAAATTCTGGGACTCTTTGCTATTCCACAAAGGCAAGGCAAGGTGAAAAACAGCCAAAAGGGCAGAGATGGGGGGGTGGGGGTGGAGATAGGAAGTTGGAGGCGATTTCTTATTATGGCTCACGGCAAAGACAGACCAAGCCTGGAATAGCTTGGATTGGGATGGGTACTCAGGTAACAACCAATAAAATTCACTCAAGGACAATATTGCTGGGATTGCAGTGGCTAATCAATTGGTCCCCAATGGAAGAGAATATATGTAGTTCAGGGTTGTGAACTGTGAAGTCCTTGGTGCTCTCTAAGCTTTGTTGCTTTCTGGGTAATATCTTCAGTGTAGAAGGAAAACAGAGGTTGCTTTGTGTTTATATACAGTAGCTTGCCTGTGTCAGACCTCCCAAGTAAACCAGACAGGAGATACAATTGGATGACCTAATTTTATTTTATTGTAAATAATAGAATCTTGCGAGTCTGAAAGTAGAAACTTCCTGCCACCACTTTTAACTCCTTAATTCATTAGGGAGAGTCCTTCCTAATGTTTTTCTCTGACAGTTAAGTCACTGGGAGCTCCTGCCTCTCTTGTCTGATTACTTCCTAGACAGCATCTCTACACTCTGTCAGTGGGAATATTGTTTACGTCTTGGTACTTTCTGGATTATGCTATTGTTTATTGCTTGTTTACTGCTAAAAGGAACCAAAAAGACCAGAAGACGTCTTTGCCAGCAATCAATACCCAGATAAACAAGGATATATACCAGGATTAAAAATGAACGATTAAGCACTAAACAATAATCAAGGAACTATCACCTCAGACAAACAATCATATGTATATGTATACTTTGTGACTAAGGCAGGAATAGAACTAATGGTCTCTTGGTTTTTAGGCGGGAGGGATACTAAGGTGGGGAGACTAAAATAATTATAATGAAAGCCTTGGGATAAAATGATACAGAACAGCAATATGAGGTGCAGAACTCTGTATGATACCGTTGCATCCAAAAATGAAAAGCAGCTACAGAATCTCAAAGGTTGCTTCATAAGGGTTGCAACTCTATGAGGAGCAATACGGCATACATGGAAACAACCTAGTTCAAAAGGACAAGCAGGAAAACCTTAGATTACAACAGGAAAGAAAGATGGCAAGAAATAAGACAATAACTGGGGTGCTCAGTGAGTGCTTGAACCATTAGAAATTCTGAGAAAAGCCCCAATAACTTATAGAGAAGTGAGAGTGGAATTCTGATCAAACACTTCAATCTGAGAAATGAAAGATTCCAGATAGTTCTTCCAATAAGTGTGCCAAGTATTATAAAATCTATACTTCAAAAGACATGAAGGGGGAGGGGGCAATGGTATCAGGAGGAATTAATGCTAATTTATATATAATGTACATTTTTGCTGATAAATAAATAAAGGGAGACTAGTATAGATCTATTTCAAGCTATTTAGTTCTCATCAGCTAGCCATGCCCTTCTGGGATTCGGACCTGGGCTGTCTGCCTGTTAGGTAACTGCCTAAATAGCTTAAAATTTATCTATACTAGTCTCCCTTTATTTATTTATCAGCAAAAATGTATATAGTATAAATGGTTTGTTGTGAATGCAACTGCCTGAGGGCCCCTGGAGTGGTGTTGAAAGGCAAAAGGAAGCAGTATGCTCCCTCCCATATTTAGGATACCAAGTGTTCTTGGGGAAAAACACTTTATATTTAAATCTTATATTCTCCATAGCACATTATTTTTAAAAGCTTAAATTTTTTTTAGTGGTCCTTAAATTCTTGTTCCTGTTACCTATATCAGAATACAGAAAAATTACCTCCCAATTGAGCTAAGCTTCTATTGATTTACTAATATATACATGGAGTTTCTCTGTCTTGATATTGAAATTATTTGTTAGCGCCTTTTTCTAAAACACTTTTTTCAACTTCCCAGTCTAGCCTATAGCCCTGGACTTCTTAGGTAGCTTAAATACTAACCAGCCGCAAACTAATTTTGATTTCTAGATCAGCCAAAGTCAACTACGTATTGCACAATGTAAATTAGACTAAGTACTAGAATACCAACAATACAAAACATATGAAAAAACAAAGAAATCTTTTTCACTTACAAATTCTTAGCATCTTAGTATTGTATGTTTAAATATCAATAATGCCACTAAAATTTACTATTATTACAGTAAAGGCTTGAGAATTTTACGGTGAGGGCTATATTTTCTACAGAATATAGAATCACAAGCTATTATAAAATATTATGCAATCTGATTCTGAGATATCAACATGATGTATTCTTACTGAGCTAGGAAAAAACTATGGGCCAAAAGCTTTATTCTATTACTATCTGGAACATTATTATACATTATTTCTGTTATGTCCAATTTTATATGTAAATTTAAAAAATAACTATGAGATAGCCAGATAAAGTAAAACTAAAGATCAACGACTGAAAACTACAGGTTTACAGAACCCTTGAAGCTAAAGAATTTAACTAATTATTGAAATGCACAGATTTCATGACAGAAATTCTGAAAGAAACCCAAATAGCAATTCGGGGGGGACGGGACCCCAGCAATAATGAAATAACACATCTTATTATAGTGCTTTCCTGCCCGTTCTAGTAATTGACTGCTTGAAATTATTTAGTTAGAAAGTTTGGTTTTGAAATAGTGCTTTTTAAAGGCAAAGATGTAAACAATTCCCTTCATACAAGTTTCTGTTAGCCAATATGTTGCAGAAGACATCTTTATTAGTGTCAATGAAAATAAGTGACCTAACTACAAAATTTGACTTTTAACTGTTACAGTCCCTTAAAACCAAGATGCTATTTATATTAAATTAATATAATATTTCACACTGACATATGTTAATCATATAACTTTTCAGATTTTAATTTTGGTTAGCCAAACATGTTAATGCCAACAAAGAGGATGAGGTGTACAAAATGGGTGAAAATATTTACCAGTCATACTGCTGTCCCTGTTTATTCCATTATGAAGCTTACAGTGAACAAAGGCTGCATCAAACAGCCATGATCCAAAGAGGTTCAAGATACTGTTAACTTTTGGCCTGTGAGGAGCAGGTAACGGTCGAGGTTCAGAACTAGTCTGGTTTGGGCTAGACAGCGGAGATGTAGAAGATGGTTGGTGTTTGGAAGCATGAGCAGTGTTAGCCTATTTGAATGGGGGAAAAAACAGAAAAGCATTTGTTTAGAACTCTTAATATATTGCTTATAATATAAAATTAATTATCATCTGTATTATAAGAAATGTCAACGCAACATAGCCATTGCTAAAGATAAAGACTTACTGTGCTGTTTTTCATTGTTGGCTTATTCACAGTTACAGCACGATGTCTTCGATTATGAGGTGGAGTTGTATTAACAGCTGCACTTTGAGGCATGCTCAATCTATTTACTGGTGTAGGTGGAGCACTATCAGCACGGGGCCTTGAAATACCTGAAAAGTGTAACATCAATTTGAACCTGAAGTTCTTCCTAAAATCAGTGGTATCTTTTTAGAAATTTAGTTTTTCTAAGGCTAGAAAGATGCAAGAGTTTTAAAATTATATATATGAATTAAAACATAACCAGATTTGAATGTATGCCATAAAAAAACAGAAGGAAAACTATAGAAATGAAGAAGAAAAAACTTATTTTTTTACCAAATTGTTTAATAAACTTTTAAGAGAATGGTCTGTCTCTAACATAAGTAATAAAGTATTAAAGTTAAATGCACAGCTTTCTTATATCTGGTTGAACATTCTTCAGAGTGACAGAAAACCAGTAGGGAATACACTGATTAGGCATTTATGGGGGGAAAATTAACTGTAACTTGAAGGAGTCAACTTTACAATACTGGTCAGAACAGAAAAAGCTGTATTGGTTTAGAAGCATTCATAAGGGGCACTTCATTATGGGCCAACCAAGCATCCACTTTTTGATGCGTTAAATCAATGATGTGCTCTGAAAGGCTGAGAAGGAGCACCAGTTGCTTCAAAGAGTTTTCCCAGTTTTCCACATGGGTATCTTGAACAAGTAACATCTCCACTGGAACTACCAGCAGAGCTGAGACTATGGCTGATTTACATACTTCAGTGAGCATTTTGCCCCTTTTGAATACCTTGGACAGCCTTAGAAGCTGTGGAAAATAAAGACATGTACAAGAGATCAGTGCTGAGTTGTCAGGCCACCACAAACAATTAGTTAGAAATAATGAGTAGCTTTCTTTTATTTCCCCCCCTATCCTGTTCTTTTTCTTCCTTCTCTTTTACATGCAGCTACCCCTTTGTTATATTCCATTTCCATGTTTTGAAAGAAATAATTCTGTAAAAAATAATTAACAGAGCTCTCTATTTTACAAGAAATTAATTTCAATTGTATTTATTAATACAACTAATAAGATATTTTTGTCTTGCTCTGGGTATATTTGGGATTGTGGCTTTGTGAAGGTATATAAACAGATATACACATATCCACACATACATACTAGTGTGCCATAAGCACACGATTACTGGGAAATAGAACTTCTCCAAAAAAGGTTTCAGCCAGAGTTGATAGCTGAAGCCAACATGTAGCTTCCAATGGCATTACTGAACAGAAGGGCCAACATTCCAGTTTGTTTTCCTACTTGTGGGAATACAATTTTCTGTTAAAGGATGGGTTTAGGAATCAGAATAAAAGTATTTTATCTCATGCAGATATTATCGTCTCATTCCTTCTCCACAACACTGTCCTACTACAAAATTAATTAATCAATGAATTAAAAATAACCCCTTTGAAAACAATCTTGTTGCAGAACTTTGGCAGTTGGATTTCAAGTTATTTTGGGGATCGCAAATGGGATGCCAGGAACTGCATGGAGCCATTTGCCCCAACTTCAAATATACAGCTACAAAATATCAATGTAACTTAAGGCTTGAAAATGCAGTGCTTAAATTTATTTTTAAAACACTAGAGAATTCAACTTTGCCATAGCAAATATTAAAAAGTTTCATTCTTCCCATTTTAGAAACAGTATATTGTTTTGTAGCAAAGTTCTCCTGCATCAAAATACAAACTGCTCATCAATGTTTCCCAAAACATTTAAAGGGAATTTCATTTATGTTCATAAACTTCAGAAATCAATCTTGCTACAACTTACTCCCAATTTATTGAGCCTAAGGGATAAGGATAAGAAAGCTCCTCACTTTTTCTCATAAAATTGTGTCCTTTATTGTTTTTTCTGCTTTAGCTATGGAGTTGGAAGATTTTAAAAAATGAACAAGAAAAGAGGCCCTCAACAACTTTCTGAAACTTTGATAAAACTTCTCTTGATGGCTGAGGAATCTGGTTGCCTCAAAGTGACATATGAGCAGTCAAATTACATGGAAGACTAATTATAAATACAGAAAAGCTGTTTCCAACAAAACTAAACTCCATGGTTCTCTAGATGTAGGGTATATATAGTACAGAGGTTCCCAAACTTTGGCAGTTCACGGCACCCTAAATAGCTCTGTAATTTTTCCATAGTCAACCAAAGCCAAAACTGTGAAGTACTTTGAGCTGGTAGTTCACAATATCATAGCATCTCTGTAAATTTGTTGTGCAGTCCAGGGAAACCAAAGGTATAATGTATTTCTTCTGCATTGCTGTGATCTTGACTACTGCATTTCTGGAGCTCACTATTTTGCTGTCATTTTTAAATCTCAAATGCAAGACAGAATTCTTCATTTACAATTTAAAATATTAAGGGAGGTCTTTAACACACAGATAAAAAGATAAACAATTTACAAGTGAGTGATTAACAGCTCTCTTCCCACATGCCTTGGTATCACAATCAGCCCAAGTGAAACAGATGTTTGTCATAGTTTAACAAAGAGAAAGAAGCAGTATTCTGTTATTAAAGAATTATTCAAACATTTGGGCTTTTATGAGTTTTAAATTAACAAATAATTCTAAGATTGATTTTAATGCAAATTCTGCATTTGACTCATGATTAAGTGTAGCTCTCTCACGGTGCAATAAATTTTAAATAGCATTCTGCAAAAAAAGTCCACATAATTTAATTATATTCTTTTATAACCTATTATAATTTATCGTAGGATGTGACAAAAGTATTTCATAAATATTAAAATGGAATGACTATAGTTGATCTGCTTATTTTCAAACTGTGTTATGTTAATCATTTTTCCCCACTAACAGGTGTAACAGCCTTGCTGGGTTAGCTAGACCAGGAATCTATACACAGCAGCCAAGCAGATGCCACCAGGAAACTCATAAATTAGACATGAGTACAATATCATCATCCTGCTCATGCTCCCTGTCAGCTCCTATTCAATAGTATTGAATATTTAATTATCTACTTAACTTCTAACATTGCAGTTATGAATATACAGACATCATAACTACCAATTATTTGAATACCTTAGTCTCTGTGTATTTATCTTCTTTTAAATATAACTAAGATTGTTATATTTGGCATCAGCAAATTCTGTAGAATTTGCACAGAGCACATTGCAAAGTAATCTAATTTTATTTATCCTAAAATTCCCACTCTTCTTTTTCATTCAATCAGTAGTTCCCAGTTACAACTCATCAATAATTTTATCAAAGAGTACAGATTCCATCATGATGGAAAGATCACTTGTTAAAAAAATATTTGAAGTTATTCTATTATAATACTTATAATTTTTGGTAAGTTTTAAGTTTTCACTCCATATTCTACCTCACTAGTCCTATGTATCAACAGCTGAAAATCATTGCAATAGAAGATTTCATATTATGGTATTATCACATTTTTTCATCTCAAATAATAATTTTATATATTTTCATTACACCTGTTTTTGAAGCTACACCATATATTTTTTTCTCAAGGAAACTTTTTTGAATAGGCAAATTATGTTTTTTTGTACTTTTTTCTGTTACACAGTATCACAGTGCAAACGCTAGAAATATACATAGCACTAGCTTTAAACTACTTCAAAGTACTTTACTAGTAGTAAACTTTATAGTTATCCTAAGTATCCTAATATGCAGCCTCTTTTTCTGGGTTTTTTTAATAGCAGCCATACACTGAATTGATATCAAAACCTCAAGACTTTCACATTCAGTACCCATTACCTCAATCGCTATCAACAATTATCTGAAGTTAGGAATTTTGCCTAATGTGAATCATTCTGTATTTATCTGTGTGGAACTTCAGTTGCTATTTAAATACTCATTTCTGCCACCCATCACTTTCGGCAATATACAATGCACTTTTGAAATTATTAAAGCAAATAATCCTTCCCCTTTATTCAAGCAATCCTTTCATGAATTTTTCAAAAAAAATTAATTAACGAGATATTTTTCCTATTTCTCAATATTTAGACATTTTAAACATGTATATGTTCCTGCATAGAAGTATGTTAATGTTATTAGAATAAATTAGGATGATAGAAAAATTACACAAAGAATACACAGCTGTGGAATTGTTAACATTTTATTGTTGTTGTTAGTTGCAAAGTTATGTCCAACCCATCGCTACCCCATGGACAACATTCCTCAAGGCCTTCCTGTTCTCTACCATCCTTTGGTGTCCATTTAAGCTCACGCCTACTGCTTCAGTGACTCCATCCAGGAACCTCATAGCTGTGTCTTTATAGTAGGGGCAGACCAATGTCATTAATAAGACCAAATTAATATTCCATTTAACTTTTGCATTTATAAAATGGTTAAAATTAGACAAATTTGGAACATCACATTAATTTTGTTGCAGGGTGAGAGAGAAACTTATTAACATGACTCAAAGATCTTAAGGAATGGTAGTTGTGCTATTATATATATAGTATATATACACACACAGTATTTCTGGAAATACATAATCCACAGCAGTGAAAAGAAGCCCAATTTTATAGCAAAAAGGAAATCTGTATAACAACTTTAAAAATTAAATACTATATTTTAAGTATTTTTATTACAATGTTAATATATCAATTTATACTAAGACACTATCATGACAGAATACTGCGGCTTTCCAAAATTTGATTCAAACCCCAACCACTGTTAAAATCACCACCCATCTGCTAAGATTCTTGTCACCCAAGAGAGTGCAACAAGTTTTAATACCATATCTGGGTAATCTTTCGCACCCACTGGTTGTAAATGCAGCAACTCCTAAAGAAGAGAGAGAGTATATTTCTGATACATTATGTGCCATAATGGAAACATTTCCAAAAAAGCAGTTCCTGAGGAAAATGACATTTTACATTCAATTTTTACTGAAAGTTATGGTTTCATACAAAAACAGGCAATTGCTTTAGCTAATAGCAAAGCCAAATTCCTGAAAATTCTTCAAAACAAATTATTCATGTATGAACCAAGAAATATTTCAAGGCATTTTGCTAAATATATTAATTATCTATGTTCAATACCTATTACCAAGACTACAAAAACATGACCAGAAAAAATACTTGGCTGGTTTCCTGAAAGACAACAGGATTATCCAAGGATTTGCTATATACCTTCTAACTTAATACTTTAGTCCACCTTAAATTTTGCCCCTGGAAAGTATACGTAGGAGAGACAGATGGGAGTCAGAGGTAGAAGATGAAGCTCGTAAGAAGACTAACACTTCCCAATCATTTGAAATAAAATATAGTGCAGATAATATTTAGTGCAGATAATGTCATTGACACGTATGCAATTCTAGTCCTGCAGCACACAACCGTACTGTTAAATAAATGAATATGAAATGTTAAAATCCATTAATCTATATCACAAAAAGAGGAAAGCAACATGTTATCAGTTAAAATACTTTACCTAAAAATGCGTCCACTAAGCAACTAATCCCACGCATAGCACGAAAGAATATTTGAGGCAGATGTTTAAGGCAGGGATACTGATTCAATTCCTGAGCCATTCCACTCACATTTAGGAACTGTTCCTGAAATTTGGGGGTAGAACTTATTATCGCTGGATTACTCAAATCCACAGGATTGCTATAAAGAAAAAGAATATTATTTAATCACTGACCTGATGGAAGGAAAATTCCTAGACTATTTTTACTCTTTTAAAAGATTATTTTAAAGAAATTAAAAGATTGAATCATTCTTAAAAATTTGGAAACGTACATAATTCTTTAAGTTTTTAATGCCAAATTAAATTTATCACAAGCTTGCTATCTCTAAAGTGCTGCATGAAAAACTGATTTGTTTTTTTTAATATGTTCAGAAGATGAAATATTTAAAAC
>JANHFT010000095.1:146640-157027 GCA_032467955.1 Pseudoxenodon macrops | reverse complement strand
AATAAGGCCAAGGCCATATTTCGGGGTTCAAAAGAAAATAAGACCCTGTCTTATTTTCGGGGAAACACGGTAGTCATCCATTTTTTTCTCCACAAATGTCAAGTCCTTTATACAACTTAGGGTAATATCGATGAAATTATTTTTCCATAGCCACATTATCTGTTAATATTCTTATCTTCCCCTTGAGGCTTCAATATCATTTTCCTTAGTTTATATGCCAACCGTTTGCCTGCTTTATTTGGAATTTCAAAGGTTTTTTTTTTTTGCTTTACATAATTCATTTTTTCTCTTACTCTTAACATATTTTTCCAAAATTTTAAAGCACACAAATTTTTAGATTATTTATACCCACACATATTACCTTATTTTACTCTTGAGCCAAAAAAATTTAAATGAGGGGGAAAGACGCATAGACATGTTCTGTGATTTTCAATTCTAAATATGGATACAATGGATGAAGAATTTATAAAAGTTTTTCAAAGTATTTGTGGAAATTGAGTTCTGCAGAGAATATATTACAGGAATATAAATCCTCTAAAAGAGCACTTGCATTCAAAACCTGGTGCACATAAAGCAAATCTTATAATACGGTTTATACTTTGATCAGCAAAAGAGATAAAACACAATAAGTTTATTACAGCAGAAGTAATTCCTGCATTTTACTATTCAGGATTCAGGTGAAAATATCCACTGAAGATACGTAATCCATTTAGAAATAGACTTAAATATTTAAGCAAATACAGTAGAACGTGTGTGTGTGTGTGCGCGCACGTGTAGAGAGAGACAAAGAGAGAGAGAGAGACAGGAGTGGGAGGGATTACAACACAGTAGTGTTACAAGCTGGGCACCAAATGCCTGGACTGTGATGTGACCATAGGGAAACCACAGCTAATGTTTAAGTATAAGGACCTGTCATAAATACCATTTGTTCAGCACCATATTTGAACAGTTGCTGAATGAGTGGTCATTAAACAAGTACCACCTGTATCGGACACATATAAACACTTAATTATTTTTAATGGTTAAAAGTACTATGGATATTATATTCATGCAGAAAAGCCTTCCAAGAAAACTCTATCTGTAAAATATTCTGCAGCTTTAAAACATTAACACTCTCTGAGACTGCAAACCACGTGGCCTATAAGCAGACTTTGTTCACATATATGAAGTTATAAAACTATAGTTTACAAATTGACAAATTACACTAATCCACAATGTAGTTTGTTTGGTTTTAATTTAGTATGATATGTTAATTCCTGCCTCAGCCTGACCCAGTTGTTCTTCCTTATTACAGCAAATATGACAAATCCTGAGTTTTGAACAGATGTCACAGTCTGAAAAGATGGTGTGATACTGATGAAAAGAAGAATCTGTGGCCTAGTTTATTCAGTGAGCTAAAAACATTGCAAGCTATCCCTTGTTATTTATTCAATAAACTATGTTTAAGCATGCTCTGTAAACCGAGCTTATACCTTACCTTCCATGTATTACATTTCTACCATTATGTATATAGATGACACTTCTCCAATTTCAAGCAGCATCAAGATATATATATTGCGATATATTGTAAAATAAGCATAGTTTTGCTTAATATATATAAGAATTATAACTATATTTCCAATTTAACCATGAAAATGCAAACTAATATACTCCACAAATAATGTATTTTATGGAAGTGCCCTCTTTGGTAAATTCTAAGACATGCATATGGAACAAAATGTAAGTGTAGAATTTCATAAAAATATTTGAAAAAGGGAATCATGAAACTAAACATTTTTTTAAATGTTTTTAAAAAAGTATACATTATGAAGTCCATAATGTGTAATATTTTGGTTTAAAAAAAACAAACCAAAGCATTGAATATATATACATACACACAAACAAACAAACAAACATATAAACATAGAGCTAGGCATAGATATATAAGTATTTTAATTCAGGAAAAAGTTATTTTGTTCAGTATGAACATGAAGCTTACTAGAGATGGTCAAACAGCCTATAATAGATACCATTAAACTTATTAATTCAAATTTTTCCTCTGCAACATATTTTATATCAGAGAATGTCCAGCTCAACACAAAAGGAAAAGTCAGCACAGTGTTCCCTCACAAAGAACAAACAATTGAAATTATGTAAGTAACAATGATATCCAAACGAAGAAAGGTTGCACTAAACAGGAAACTGATATATTCAAAAGGATTTCCTTCTCTCCTATTGACTTCCTAGAGTCAATTTTTATTTCCTGGAGAAGAAAATGGAACATAATTTGTGGCACAGTTTAAAAGATTAAAAAGCAATTACACATCTGTGATGTGTGAAACCATCACAGCTATACTGACAACTTAATCTTCATGAATAAACATTTTTCTTTAGTAATTCAAATCTAGATCATGACACCAACAAAGATTCCTCTTGTTGGTGCAGTCTTTGATCACCTTATAAAATATCTTTGTTTTTTATGTAGTATTGTATATATATATATATCATTATTGTTATAAGGTCCTTTTGCATTACTTTCTAATTCCTGGCTCTGCAGAGTTTAAACCAATGTGAAACAGTCATAATTATAATCTCAAATCAGCAGTTTTGGAGTTTTACAATGACTGCATTCTTATTAACACACTTTCTAAAACTAGTTTATCACTCCCACCCAAGATTTGGTTTAGCTTTCTCTTCCTATACAATTCCATTTATATAACTTCATTCTGCTAGCCACACTTTAAAACTTTGCAAAATGAATTCAAAGATTTCAAAATTTTCCTTTTCTGAAATGACTGTGTGTTATATCTTTCTGCAGCCTATTTACCATTGCTATGTAGTAGTATATCAAATTAAATTATGTACTTTAAGGGAAAAAAACACAAAGTTCTCATATTTTATGAAATAAGATAATATTTTCTGATATGGACCTACTGTATGAAATGTGTGTGCCGCAGTTAGTTGAAAGAATGACTTTGGTAGTTTTGTATTTGATTTGTGATTTGGTTCTTATAATGTTAAGTTATAATGTGTTGTGCTTCCATGTTTCAGTATTTTGTGGAAACCAAACCACTAAGATTTTTTCCTCAACTAAATTTTATCTGGGTTAACACTGTTCCTAACACAGACCAGCGATTCATAAAGAATATTCAGATGTGAATTTAAACCAAGTGGCTGCTAATTGAGGCTAAGGTCCAGCACCAGACAATAGAAAATGCTATGGCAGTTGATCAACAATTTTTCTGATTTGTGTCACTTATGCACTGGTTGGCCAGCCATTCCTTGCTTATTTTTAAACACACTGCACCGAGCTAAACTGTGGTGTAGTTTGTTGAGTTTCAGTTTAGCATAATATGTGATCACCTAAACTACTGCAGGTTTTTGAGCAAAACATGGTTTTTAGCTTAATGACCATAATGGTGATTTATTACTGTTCAAGCAAGCTATAGCTTTGTCTATTGCATAAATTAAATAACTTGGTCTTCTGAAAGTTAAAGAAACTTGTAAGAAATGGAAAAGGTATTTTATATTCCATCAAAAAGTGTACCTCACTCATTTCTCACCTGTAACCACAAAAAGGTAGATCATGCTACTAAAGTTAATTCATGATGGTGTCCTCACACCTCTATCCATTTTCTACCGCAATTCTGCTCCATTCTGCTGAAGCTAAAATTATCTTGAAATGTCAAGGCTTAGAACTGGAGTGGCAATTCAGTTGGAGGAAGTGGGGGAGCAGCGGCCTTGCATGCAGTTTTTAGAAGCTTGGTTCTAGAACCTTGTTGCTAATGTCTACTGGAAAGACTCCGGTCACCTGCTGCCCCCTGATTTCTGTGTGAATGGAGAGGAAATGGCTAGCAACATAAAAGAGGTTGCTGGCCACAACACACCAGAAGCACAGTCCAGAGTTTGGGGAGTTTATACTTACAGTAGTCTTTAACTTACCTGAAAAGTGCTTCTAAATTTTGGGTTATTTTATACAGCAAATACTGGTTTAAATAGCAGAAACTTAAGCTCTCCACAAATACTAGTTAATATCACCGTTATTAATGGTAATATTAACTAGTATTTAAATCCCAAACTTGGGATTTCATATAATAAATACTGGATTAAAAAACAAACCTGCCTGGATGTGTCCTCTTTTGCAAAGATGAAATATCATTGATAATCATAAAATTAGCCACATATTTATAATACAACTTGCCCGATAACCAGAGTTCTCTAGGCCACATATTGTACCAAAAAAAATCAAAAATGAAACACTCAAGGAACAAAGATGCTTTTTCAGGAGGCAACTGGACTTTGTTTTTTCTTTGATTTCTTTGTTGTTGTTAGTTGCAAAGTCATGTTTAACCCATCGCGACCCCATGGACAACATTCCTCTAGGCGTTCCTGTCCTCTACCATCCTCTGCAGTCCATTTAAGTGGTCTGCATGCCTACTGCTTCAGTGACTCTTTCTAGGCACCTCATTCTACCGCTGAACTGAACGTCATTTGGGGTAGGTATGATCTCTCTCACCACCCAAAAAAAAGCCAAATCAGGATCAAATAAATTTGGTAGCAACCAACCAACCACACACACACACACACACACTAAAAATGCAAACCACTGGCCTGATGCCCCATCAATGGTGGACGGGGAAAGGACCTGCCGGGACTCGGGGAAGAAAGACGCAATTCTCAACATGGCTCCATTAAAAGGGGGGTGCCTCCTCAGCCCTTCAACACACAGCTGGCCAGAGGTGAAGCTGAAAACCCATCTTCCTGCCTGCCCACCCATCCTTCCTCTGGTTTTAGATGTAGATCAGCATTAAAGCTCCCACAAATATTTCCCCTGCTGAGCTGTCCCTCATTTCTGCTCAAACGTCTTTTAATTTTACCTGCCTATTTACCTGCAGGTGAGGTACTGTGAACCTGCCAAGGTTTTGGCTTCCCTTCTCCGCCACCCCTGAAAAGCCTACCAACGACTCGAGATTCCCCACCTAGGATTGCAGCTCCCCGAAGTTTATTGGGGAGCAGAAAAAGGATAAGAATGAAAAGGCATTCCATCAACTAGATTTTGATTTATTACATCCTTCCATTCCCCACTATCCTGTCAGAGCTGAAGAAGCTTCTTGGATGAAAAGCGAAACGTCTTCAAAGAAAAAACAAGAAAGCCCAGCTGCCTTCTAAAAAAGCACCTTTGGGACAACCATGACCTGGATGACTGGGAATTTCTACAGACTCAAGGAATAAAAATGAAACAAAGTAAAAACAAGCCCCAAATAAAATTGCGAAAAAATAGAAGTGCTAAATGGTCTTTAAACTTGAGAGAATGAATATGATTTCACTTCATGTCAAAAAGACAATACCATTGCAACACAGAAGAATATATATATAGATATTTAGCTTTTGTTATTGAATAGTTTACAAAAAGTCAGTTTCTAAACATAACATTAAACTTTGGCCACAAAACATAATACTGATCAAGGTTTCCATTACGTCAGTAATGGTCCAGTTCATAAGCAGAAAGTAAATACATGTCATCCATGTAATGTTTTAAATGGCAATGGCACTGTCTTTCCATTTTAAAAGAGTAATTTAAAAACTCATGCTCATAGTTCTTCATGTGATGAATTCCAAATGTTTGGCATATAATTCAAAATCACATTCATATCTTCAATCATATTACTGTTCCTCATCCAGTTTTTTCTTCTTATATTCAATCATGTTCAATTCTCAAAGACTGCCTGGACAAGTCACTGAAGTTTTCTTGGCAAGGTTTTTCAGAAGTGTTTGCCACAATACTCTTCCTATGGCTGAAAGAAAGTGACTCGCCCAAGGTCACCCAGCCGGCTTTGTACCTAAAGTGGGACAAGAACTCACTGGATATTTAAATTAATCTAAACTTCAAGTAAAACAGTATTTATAAATTGTCATTGATATATCTGAGTTTACAGAATAAATTAGATTTACTCTAGTTAATTTGGTAATCTGATAATGTAAACGTTTACTGTATTAATATATTTTGATACATAATTTTCATAATTAAAAAAGTGTGTACTCGACTCCAACCACTTTTATGCCCAATATATCCTATCAATACCTAATTATACAAGAAGATAATTGGCATTCACAGAGATTCCAAGAAGTATCTTGATGAGGAAATAATTCCTTTTGTACAGATCTTGGCCAAATAATGAAAATATCACATTTTAATCCAATTAATAAAGAAGGAAATCTATGTTTGGCTAAAATATAATCGAAAACAATTTACTGTAATATGTGAAAGGCTTTGTTTGCATCCAACAAGAGCTGGTTATTTCAACTTTCTGTAAAAAAAAAAACATTGCTAATATATCAAAGGTCTGTTGCTCTTTTACAAAACCAGGCTGTTCAGAATCAACAATGAAATGTAATAGTGTCTGTAATCTATGTGACAAGATTCACTGCCAAAATTTGGCATTAACATTTAAAAAGGAAATTGGACAATAGTTTGCCTGGACAGCAGAATGTTTGCTGGCCTTCAAAATTACAGCTATATAACCTTCATAAATGGAAATTTAAAAAAAATAAGACAACTCAGAGAGGTTAGTCAGATGGTGGAATTACAGAAGGATATGAGGATTAAGGATAAGACTTGGTTACTGAAAAAATACAGGGGCCTGAGACCATCTGGCATTCTAGAGATTGCTAAACAAAGATTCATAGCAGCACTGGCTACCAGGCTAAGGAGACATATTAAAGAAGCAGAGGCCAAGAAGATAAATGGAAAGAGGGAGTACGTTTCCTCTGCGAGAAGTCCAAATCAAGAAATTGCACAGCCCCAAGCTAGATGGGGAGGGGAAAGAGGTTCAGGGTGCCACACCCTACATTCTCCTGGAATATACTGTATCTACTAGGTTAGGAGATTACAGCTTTAGTATGGCAAGATTTACCCATTAGGTAGAAGAACATAAAGATAGGACTCAACTGCATTTTGTTGTCCCTTTTTTCTTTTTAAATGTGGTTAGCCCATACTGTACACAATGCACAGTTTTCTGCAAGGGAACAGGTACCTATGGTCATCCAAATGTTGTTGCACCACTAGCATCATTCATCTTATGTTAGATGGAGCTGTGGGAGATATTTACCAGTAATATTTGGTGAGCCACAGATCTTAACTCCTGCTACGTATTTACCGAAAATCAATCATTTCCCCAAGATAAAAGGCAGCATGCATACAGCCATAACCCAAGACAAGAGGGTGCCTGGAGTTATACACGATTCAGTGGGGGAAGGATTATTTCATAGCTTTTGTGCTATCAAGTTGTTTTTGACTCCTAGCGACTACATAGCTTTTCTCCTTCTCCATCTCATAAGTGGAAGACCAATATGGCATACACCTTCCTTCTTACTGCTTTTTATTTTAATAATAGCAAACAAAATTTCAGTACTGCCAAATCCACAAATTGCACAATGTTTTTATCAATAAAGATTCTCAAGTAATTCCCAAACTCAAAAAAATATATATTGCAGGTTGAATGAACTGCAATAAATGATGGCTCTGTGCACTATAAGAGTCCAGTTTTAACGTTAACTGAGCTCTGGAAAAAATATCTAATCTCTACTCAGTACTATGAAGCCTGGCACAGTCAACCCTCAGCCAATCATCATCAAGGCCTTGCTGCAAAGCCAATAGGAAAACAGAAAAAAATTGAAAAGCACCTTGAAATCTTCGAAAGATTAAATATAAATATATTTAACAATCTAAAAAGAAACATACAACTTATTTAAGGTTTATTAAATTCTGGATATTTTCAAACGGCATTAAGTTTACAACTACACTGTTTATCTTAGGATGACCTAAGATAAACCTAAGAAAGAAACTTCTTTTATCTGCATACTTTCTTTTTTCTTTGCAAGTTAGTCCATGAAATGAAATGGTATTATTATGGTGTTCAATTATATATTCTGTAGCCTATATTTCCATATGACACGATGTTTTATACAATCTTCAATAAGTGTATTATTTTTGGGTTAATTCACATATGCAGAACAGAAATCCATACAATTACATTATTTAACATGCTAAGAAGACACGCTCTCTAAATAATAGATGCAGCAATGGAAGCCCCAAGATTCTAAATCAGGAAATAATGATAAATACTTCTGGAGGTTTTTAAAAGGTATAAGGAATATGTTACATATCATCTTTTTGAATTAATGGAGTTTTGAGGCTTTACAGAGTACAAATATCAACATATTGGCATATGATCAATACCTGGATAGAATACATGATGCTCACCAAGGACAAGAATGCAGCACTCTCACTGAAACAGTTTAAAGCAACTTAGTAGGGAAAATCAGGAATTCAATAAGCTTTCTGCTTACCCTTAGCAAGATATAAATAAGGAACAGCAACAAAAGGAGAATTCCTCAGGTCAGGTTTGACTTGTGATGCTATAGGACAGTGATGGCGAACCTATAGCACACGTGCCACAGGTGGCACGTGGAGCCATAGCTGAGGGCACACAAGGCGTTGTCAGCTCCAGAGCATGTGCGTGTGCTGGCCAGCTGATTTTCAGCCTTCCTGAGGGTAGAGAGAGGCCATTTTCACCCTCCCTAGGATTCAGGAAAAACGGCCCAATGGGCCAACCGAACGTTCGGAGGCTTCAGTGAATCCTGTGCGCATGTGCGGGGGGGGCAGCGACTGCATGCGCGGGGAAGAGCATTGCATTATGGGTGTGGGCGCTCGCATGCACCCTTTTACCACCTGAGCAGAAAAAGGTTAGCCATCATTCCTATAGGAGCATGTTCATGTAGTTTTCTTTGCAACAGACTAAAAGGGGATTGCCATTACCATCTTTAAGGGTGATCTTTTTAAAATTCCCGAATCTACTCTATAGCCCTGGAATTTCCTGGTGGTCTCTCATCCAAGTACTAATCAAGTCCAATACTGCTTGATTCTTTTGAGATCAGCTAATATCAGCTAGGTGCTGCCACCTGCTGTGGGCAAAATAGCAAAGCCTTTTCATATAAATTCAATGGCTAGCTTCAGAAGGACTTAAATTTTTACAAGATTTGGGGGAAACACAAGTAGCTCTAATGATAAACTAAAGCTGTTCCAGTAAGTTAAGTAGTGCACCCAGGGTAGGGCATGCTTTCCCGCATACTTATTATTTACATAGTGTTTTGCAGAACTTCTTGCACTCTGTATTTAATATAATCCTAAACTAAAACAGTATAATAAATTTCCTTTTTATATACTTTGGAGAAATATTAAAACAGTAACTAATACATTCAGGGCAGAGAGTAAATGTGAACATCATTCTTAATGGTATTTCAATTAGCCAATGCATTGTGTTGGAGAGAAATATCCTTTAAAACAAAATCAGCAACAGCCCCACCTATAAACGAGGGAAAGGGAAAAGACATGCCCGATTAAAATCCGTTTATCTAAAATACAGGAAACTGGTGTCCTCCGGATACTTTGAACAACAACTCCCACAATCCTTTGCTATTCGCTAAACTAACTGGGGCTGATGGGAGATGAAGTCCAAAATATCTGGAGGGCATTTGGTTGTCTTTCTCATCTTAAGTATATATGCCTGAGCCGAGTATCGAGCCCACAGTTTGATCCTCATTCGGTCAGCCCCTGCTCCACAGGTTGCTTGCTCCGAGGAGCAGCAAACGAGTGCAATCGTTTGCTCAGATCTCAAGAGGTGGGAAGGCTTCGGAATGGAAAGCGCTCGGCCCAGATATGGCCTAGCCCCAGCTTCCCGCGCCCGAAGTTCGTGAGAAGACCGGCTCATTTCCCGGAGGGAGCACTTTTCCCCAGCAGCGGCCCCACCCCGTGCACGCCAGGAATCGCCGCTTCCCCATCTCGTGCACATCCCGGAGCTTCAGCGCCACGAAGCGGTAACCCCCGGGATGGGGGGGGGGGGAGGGAAGAGGAGGGACGCCCGGGAGTCTTTCGCCAGGATTAATCTTCCAGAAAAAGGCGTTCGGCGTCAAGGCCTCCAATCCCAGAAGGAAAGGGGGGGAAAAAGGCCAGGATGCGGCGCAGAGGTCAGAGCCCGCCCGCTGATGCAGGGCCCGGCAAAGCCAAAGGCGGCCCGAAGGTTTCTGGGTGTAGTCAGCG
Source organism: Pseudoxenodon macrops (assembly GCA_032467955.1). Classification (NCBI taxonomy): domain Eukaryota; kingdom Metazoa; phylum Chordata; class Lepidosauria; order Squamata; family Pseudoxenodontidae; genus Pseudoxenodon; species Pseudoxenodon macrops. The sequence goes on along the minus strand of JANHFT010000095.1, from coordinate 146,949 downwards.
GGCAAAGGACCCGGTCGCGCTTACCTGCATCGAGATGACCGGCTGACATGTCTGGGGGGTAAAAAAGGCAGCCGCTCCGCCCTCAAGCGCCCGGCTCCATAGCGCCCGCCGGGAGTGAGGGGAGAGAGGAATCGAACGCTCCGCTCAGGTCTCTCTGGACACTTCCGGCCGTCTTAAAAAACTCACGCCCGAAAACCCGACATTCATCCCGTACAACACGCACGCGCCTTGACAACATTCCCTGCCGTGCGAAAGAAGTTCTTTCTACCCTCGACGCTCGCTCCCAACCGGAAGTACGTAGGAGCGTGA
>JANHFT010000095.1:134495-146540 GCA_032467955.1 Pseudoxenodon macrops | reverse complement strand
ACCATGGAGGACTTCCGCGGTATACAGCTCTCTCCAGTCGAGCCCTTAATCCGTTAATAATCAGGGCGGCCATCTGGAAGACCCCCCTCGCTGGGGGAGGCTACTGCCGTCCCTTCGCGTGGCCTGGATGCTTCCGCCTTCTCCCCCCCCCCGCTCCCCGACAGCCCTGTTAGGTACCCCCAGGCCCCCTCGGAGGGAAATGCTTGCAGGTAGGTACATTTTCCTCTGGAGTCCTTGGGGCTCTCTGAGCTTGGTTGTCTGCAGATGTTTCGTTACCCGAGCAGATAAAGAGCGTCTCTTTTGTCGGTTACATGCTTCTCTCTGCCCTTCGGTGTGATGGAGCTCCTTCGAGAAGGGGGTGGGGGATTCAATGCAGAAGGAGAAAGGGATTGTCGATCTCTGGCTGTTAAATGGAGCCCAGGGCAAATGCCACCGTAGCCACTATCTCTTTGTAAAAAATGTGGAAGGGAAAGAGTGCAGGCTACCTTCTCCCGCCGCTTCACCTTGTGCATATAAAGGGAGTCCGACTGAATACTTCTTTTGGAAAAGCATTGGCATTTTTAACATTGAGAGAGAGAAATTGAAACTCGCATCGAAAGGTTTCAGTCAAGGTCTCAACAAACTATAGGGTTGTGGTTTTTTTTTTGACGCGGTACGATTCTTAATGGATATATTTGTAATCTTACTCACGACCAACCTGCATCCTGTCTTCCTTTGCTCAACACCCCCCCCCCTCTCCAAGGAGTCCAGCCGCACCGCATCTGATGAAGTGTGCTGCAGTTTACAAAAGCTAGTGCCTTTTAATAAAATGTGTTAGCAGGGGGAAAAGTGCTATCTTCTGTTTTTATTTTTTGCCACCATAAACTCTCCCCTTGCAATGGAGGCAATGATTGAAGGTAGTAAATCTTTTCAAGGCTGTAATTTTAACAAGCACCATACAAAGTCCTAAAACTGGTGGGCTATCTGTGTAAATTTGTATTAGGGCAGATTTCAAATTGTCCTATTATGACGTTCTTGTAACAAAACGTTGTTTGTGCTAAAGATCTTCCACCCTTCATCTTTTCTAATGTTTATGTTGCATGCTTTTGTTGAGGAGAAAGAAATGTAGCTAAAGCTACTAACAAAAATAAGAATTATTGTGTTTGCTGGCAATGGTGGGGGAGTTAATGAATAGCCACATTAGACTTTTCTCTTGGGAGTCAGTTCTTAGTCTCAAGTGATTTACAGCTCAAATATAGTTGCATCTTTTATTTGACCTGGATTTACCTGGTTTGTTTCAGACTATTGTTTGTGATTGGAAGCTCTGTTATCACTTAATATTTTACAATGGAGTTGTCATCTGAGTCATCCCTCCTTGCTTCCCCGCCTCTCCATGTTAATGGGATTTGCCTTCTTTGCTTTTTATGTTAGTATCTTTTTTCTTATGTATTTTAATAAAGGGAAGGATATTCTGTTTTTTTCTAAAATGTGGAAGGGGATTCTTGTCAGTGTTTATAAAAGGCCCAATACCTTTCCTCATAATCTGTTAACCAGCAACATTGACTGCAGTATATTTTCATGGTATAGGCAATATATTTGAACTTGTTTACTGAAGACTTTTTTATACAACAAGAAATTGCTGGAAGGTTAAAATTAAGTGCACAGTTTACATCTATGATATTGCACCAATTAACACTCTTATAAGGTAGTTTGGTAAATGAATAATAATCAAATCACAAGATTAAAAGTTGTGTTTGCACTGTGCTGATTAGGACACCTTTGGAGTGCTGTGTCCAATAATGGATGTAACATTGTAGGTACCCTTGTACTGTGTCATTAATTGTGGAAGACAAACTGGAGCACATCTAGATAAAAGTAATCATGATTATAAGAGTTTTGAAAAGCAATTGATATATCTGTTGAAAGAGTATATGTGCTATGTTTGGTGAAGTTCAAATGAAAAAATGTCTGCATGTGAAACTGATGCAGAAATGGCTTGATATTTGTAAATATGGGGCATGAAATTGTAGGATTAGAAGCACTGCACTGAAATTCTAAGCATCCAGATTTCAGCTAAATATTAGAAAATTCTGAAATAGCTTATGGAAGGGATGTAGACAATTCTCCCCACTTTTTAGATCATGACTGCAGTCAAAGACTGTTTACTAAATTTGCTTGCTGCCCTTCTTACCGCAAGGCGACTTTGGACAAAAAGTGTGGTGAATCCACAACCCAGTATAATTTTCCTCCATCCAACCTTATTCTAGACAGGTGGTGTAGAAATCACCCCAAAACACATGGCATCCATATCACTGATTGGTCAGTTTGAATTTTCTGGCAAACTACCTCTACCTCCCAAGGAAACTCCCTATTGGATTATGGTATCTTCAGGAGGCTAGCACAGAGTGAAAGCTGATTGTAGTCCTAGGGTATTCTCAAATTTCAAGATTCCTAATAAGTAGCTGACCATTTCTCACCTTTTTCTTCAGGAATTTTAATATTTTCCAATTGGAATTGAAGCTGATTTCACTGCTCTGTATACAGGAAATGTCTTACACATATGCTAAACTGCTTTCCATATATATGGAAAGCTTTGGAACAATGCTTTCTTCTTCTATGCAACTGTTAGCCCTGGGTTCCTTTATATTTAAGTTCAACTTTAGTAAATGTGGATCACACAGATGGTGGCGCAGCATACTTAGTATTTGGAGGTAAAGATGCTTGCCTTCCCCCTTCTCCCAGGTTTTTACAGCTGGGATATTTTGGAAGACGATTGCTTTCATTTCAGCAAAGACTTGAACAATTGGGGAGGTTGCCCCTTTGCATTGCAGACTTTTCAATTGAGGAGTGGGTTGGAATAAATGATCTCCAATATATTTTCTATTTTACGATGTTTATTCATTGTTAACATACCTATTAGAAATACTATAACTGACCTAAACAAATACACTTGCTTTTTTATTATGCTATCATGAGATTGTAATTTGAGACATAGGTACACATTCTACTTTAATATACTATCATATTTTTCATAAATAGAATTTCAGATTGGACCACAGAGATATATTAATAAGCGTCACTCATTAGTTTGATATTTGCAAAAATATGGATATTTGGACAAGCTCCTAAAAGGCTGAGTGGCATACACGGATCGGAAAAAGCTTCCATAGCTACTGAAATAGAAAGATAAGATTACTAGAGCCTACATTCTGATATGGAAAAGAAGAATGAAATATGTATATTCATAAAATGTCATTCACTTTCTGGCATTACACAAATGCACCCTTATTTCTGGGTAATTCACAGGCCAAAATAATTTAATTTTTAGAGAAAGGGAATCATTTCTTTTTCAAGTTACAAATAGCTTAATTCCACCATGACAGTGTGGTCTTCATGGAGCTGCCCATAATGAGTGTCTTGAATTTCAATCCAAAAATCAGTGGCCAAGCTTCTACATAGTACACAATGCCATGTGATTGCACAGATAGCCAGTTATTTTCTGGGCATAATTTAAGGGATTATTTTTACTACAAAACCCTAAATAGCTTGGAGTCTGACTGTCTGAGATATATTTTGCTATAAAGGTGCCTGGTCATTAAAGACCATCCTCAAGTTGCCTCCACTTTTTGAGGTTTTTTTTTCCTGTGGTACACGGGGAGGGGGCTGTATTTTTCTGTGTTACTCCACCCCTCTGCAGTTGCACTCAGCTCCCACATTTTCTACTTTTAGGGAAGAAATGCAAGCTTTTCTCTTTACTAGCCTTTTTAATATTTAACTGGTATTTATCAGATTTTTTTCTTTGTGTTGTTAGTTATCATTGGCCTCAGATTTAATATAGGAAGTTCCAGTTGAAAGCACTGTCTTTAATTATTCATCTTGAATTATTCATCAAAGTAATGACAGTCCTTATGAAACAAACAAAATGTTAAAAAGTTATGGTATTTATGTAGTTACTTACCAAGCACATCTAAATTATATTAAAGTAACCAAAGTATCTTTACAATCCCCAAAGCATGTCATAACTTTTCAGCACCCCTAATGTTTGGAAATTGAAAGTTGAAAAATTTGACACACATTGTGGAATACTTTGGGTCCCACACATTTATGTTTGCTTATATGTTCTGATTATCTTATCAGAACTCTCTCTGTGGAGAAAGCAGTGAGAGGCCTCAGCTTGATTCTTCAAAACCTCAAGAACACACTAATGTGGTAACATTTACTAAAATAATGCTTGCACCTTCAAAGTTGATGCTGCTGCTGCATCTGGGAGATATTGGTTGGTATGGTTAAAAACAACACAATTGTATCTCGGGATTCTATCCCTCAAGTTTCAAGGATCTGTAAGGGCTACTCCAACATCCAGGAGGTCAACCCTCATGGTATTGATAAGATTATATGGATTAATGATCATAACTGTAGCCTTAATACAGTGAAGATGAGCCACTCCAGATGGCTCCAACAGCTTCTTCAACTCAGTCAGTTTGGCAGGCTGTACCTTCCAAATATTTTGAATTACAACTCCAACAAATGCTTATCATTGGCCTATTTCTAGCTAAAGGAATATCATTACCTTAAGTAGTCTTGTAATCTTCCCAATCGGCTTATCTGATTACAACTAGTACTGTATTAGGTACTTTCTTATTTATGTGTAATGGCCTACATTATGCCATTATGTTTACAAGCCAACTTCTGCTCATGCAGTGATAATTGCCTTGCCTTGTTCTGTACCGTCCTGCATTCCTCTATGTGCTCCCAAATTTCCTTGAGAGAATTTCAACCATGATATCAGGTCTCCTGGGTTAACCAGTCAGGAAACACAATTAGATTAGCGACTTTATTGTAAGGCTACATTAACAGAATCAATCAAGTCTGAAGCTCCAAGCTTCCCACTGGCACTTTTAACTGACTGAAGAATTAGGGCAAGTTCTTCCTAAGTTGTTTTGCTCTGACCGTTAATTAGGGTTCCTGCCTCTCTTGTCTGATTATTTCTTAGTTATCATCTCTTCCCCTCATCCCCCCAAGTCATCAACACATTCCATTACATATGTAGGGCAGATGTAGGGGATCTGCTCCTGTTGGCTGTTATTAAAATATTTGTCACAAACATAATTTAGGCATTTAGCAAATAAGATATTTGAGCAAGCATGACCTTATTTTTTTTAATGTATTGCCTTATTTTTTTCAGTTGCCAAATAAGCTGTGAAATCAGATAGGTTTCCATCCACTTTATATAAGGATAGTGGTATTTTAGAAGTAAATTACTTCTGTATTTATTTTTTTTGGCTCTGTCTCTCAGTCCTGATACCAGATATGGTGATTTGGAAATGTTGGGAAACAAACTGCCTAAACGAGTGTATGCTGTCAAATACTTTATGTACTTTTAAAACAATCTAAATGAATGTATCCCTTTCAGTCAATATTCACACGACCACTTATTAAATATTTTCTATAAACATGTGCTTTCAAGGCCTCTCCCTTTTTGATTGACCTTTTCATACTGAGGAATTCAACCAAGTTCAGTTCTTCATAACTCATATTTCTTCAGATGTATTGTATTCTAACTTCAATCATGTAACTCCCACTGTGGTGGCTGAGAATAGCATTTGGGCATTCTGTCTCCACATATTGTTCTCTTTCCTAAACCTAGGAATAGTTGGAGAAAACCCATAAATGGAATTGAATAGGTTTTGGCATCTGGCCAGTAAACACTCGGCTCCATCCAGTTGCCCCGACTCTATCCCGAATTAAGGGATTACAGGATCATAAAAAGAGAGTTTAATGACTTTCAAAAAATGCCTTTTATCCTAAAATGTAAGTTATATTTATACAAATATTTTTTCAGTTAAAATTATGTATTTTAAATGGGAAGGAAGCTCAATGTTGAAATAGGGAAACATTTTTATGCATATTTAATCAGTCACAAATCAAAAATGAAAAAAAGTTTAATTCAATTTTGATTACCTAAGACTTGGATCCAGTGACATAAACCTGTCAACAGATGTTGTTCATTAGTACAATGGATTTTTAATTGATTCTACCACTTCCCACATACATAAATAAAATTGTTCTGGAGGGCTAGTTTGGAAGAGATTGATAGGAAGTGACATTTGAGCAGGATTTAAAAATGACTTCTGTCTAGCAGTTTATTCTGTCTGAATGTTCATAATCAAACATCCATTGGATGGACTGTTCTGTCTTCAATAAATACTTAAATGTTAGCTACTTGGTGTATTCCAATCAGCTGGAAGAAATCTTGGAGGTCTTCTAGTCCAATCCCCTGTTCAAGCAAGAGACCCTATACCATTTCAGAAAAGTGGCTGTCCAGTTTCTTCCTAAACCTCCAGTGGTGAAGCACCCACAACTTCTGAAGGCAAGCTTGTCCACTGGTTAATCAATTAACCAATTTGTGTAGTCTGATATTAAACTGAAAAAATAGGAAGGAATTTGGCTACACACATTAAGGTTGCCAAGTTTGAAAAACATAGTTGTAGATAAAACACTGCTACTGTGTTTTCCCGAAAATAAGACCTACCCCCCAAAAAATAAGACCTAGCCTGATTTTTAAGTGTGTCCCTAATATAAGCCCTATCCCAAAAATAAACCCTGGTGAATAGGGGAAAGTCCACAGGCCATGGGAAAGCCAAGAGTTGGTGGGCCAGAACAGATGGGAGGCTCGTCTTTGTGTTTCTCGGCTTGCCTACAGCCCACACGATGCATCAGGATCACCTGCCTTCCACCCCGCACCTCTGCCTCCATCTGCTGCCAGTGCTGCTGTGTGAAGATGAGCCTCCTGTGGCTGGATTGCCAGCCCCCCCAACATCTGTCTGCTGCTTGGACAGGGAATCAACTCACCTGCACTGCGGACGTTGTGCAGCCCCAGAGTGCAGCTAAGTGGGCTGCAGCTGGATACCGTCAGTCCCTGCATGGCTGCTGCCTCTTTTGCATGCACCGGGAGGTAGGGCACCCAGTCAGGCTGATCACCCTGAAACTGTTTCCCTGAAAATAAGCCCTAATGCTTATTTGGGAGCCCAACAAAATATAAGACTGGGTCTTATTTTTGGGGAAACACTGTTATCTCACTCTAACATGCCTCAGAGTAATAATTATTGTAAAGATAAAATAAGGGGCAACAATGGTATGCTATCTTGAGCTTCCAGAGGTGAGTAATGAAATAATAAGAAAATGATCTTTAGAAATACTGGGTTTTTAATTGTAGAAAGACAATATGAATTTCATTATTATGTTGTATATTTCTATAAATAAGATGAAAATGCTTCATGAGATTTGTAAAGTAAATAAAATAAATAAAATATTTGGCATACTAGTAATAACAGCTCATTTTGATTTACACAATTCTGGGTCCTAGAATTAGCTTTGTATCATTTGTCAATAGATAGTAACAATTTGAGGATATTTATTTAAAGTTTCAGATAAGTGGAAAAAGAATGCCATTTGTATAACACTTAAATGTGTAGCTGAGGTATATTGATGAATGGCATTTCCCATCAACTACGGTCTTTTCCCTTGTGGGATACCTAGTATCTATATAATGATTTTGTATAATAATAAGTATATTTATGGCTAAACTTTCCATGGAATGTCTGTGTGATGTATTCATCCAATGAATTGTATGGTGCAATATTTAATAGTTTGTAATAATGAATGCTCCATTTTAAATATCTGACAAAATCAATGTGATCACTATTTTAAAATGAGCCACTGTTAGAATTTTATAAGTTGGCAGAAGCTAGCTTTTAAATTTGTATCTAAACTTGGTTCTTTATTTCTGTATTTTACAAGCATGTGAAAAAAATTCCACACAAAATTGCTATTTTAAAATATGTACTTAATAGCCTAAACATTTTCTGAATGATACTCATTTTGTATATTAGCATAAAATTTAATTTTTCTGAAAATTAGAAAATTAAGCCAAATATAGTTGACATAAAAGACCTACAGATTTAAAGAAGAAAAAAATCCAAAGTTTTCACCATGATTTAGTGCATGTTTTTTTTTAGCTATCTAAACTTCTATAACCATGATGGCGAACCTATGGCACGCGTGCCAGAAGTGGCATGCAGAGCGATTGTCTCCTGGCATGCATGGCGTCCCCCATTCCTCTTCCGGGTTTCCAGTGCACGCATGCACATTGGCCTGCTGATCTTCTGGTTACTTGGTGTGCATGAGCATGTGATTATCAGCTGGCCTTTACGTGTGTGGCAGTGCCAGAAACAGGAAGATCAGCCAGCCAGCTGATTGGCCCGCATGCATGCGTGCCAGTAACCAGAAGACTAGCTGGCTGGCACGCATGCGTGTCCTAGGACATCCACATGGGCTGCTGCAGGGGGAGGCCAGGCATGGCTGGCTGCCCTTTCTGCCCCGCCAGCTGCTCCTGCCATTGTCTGGGAAGCGACTGTGCGAGAACTGCCACTGCTAGGGACGAATGGGTGACGGTGGCAAGGCCGGGTGGGCCAGGGCTTCCCTGTCTCCCTGCCTGACCAGGTTTCTGGCATGGCCCCAAGCCTTTGGCGTGGAAGGAGGGAAACCCTAGCCCACTGTTCCTGCAGCTGCCGGGGAAGCAACTGTATGAGAACCACCGCTGCCAGGCGCAAGGGGGTGGGGGATGACAGGAACAGCAGGCTGGGGCTTCCCTCCCTCCCCACCGAAGGGGAGATAGGAAAGCGCGGGGGGGTAGGGGCGGCAGGAAAAGCAGGCTGGGGTTTCCCCCTCTCCACGCCACAGATTTGGGGCACTGCTGCTGCTCCTCCTGCTGCCAGTTTTGCGCTCCGTGCAGCGTCCAGCATGGCCATTCGTGCCGGCAAAAGTTGGTGCCCTCTCTTGCCACTTCTTCCAAGAGAGCATTCCCGGCCAGCACACCTCATACCATTTACAGCGCTCTCCTCCAGTCCTCCTGGGGGACTCCTTGGGTTCAATGTTATTATGTAGTCTGTGCTGAAGTGTGAATATGTCTCCAGCTTGCTGATTAAAAGTTTAAAACGCTATTTCTTTTTACTCTCATTCTTTTATCCTATATTTCTTTATCCAAAAACCTAGGTGATGAGGCCCTCAGTCTAGTTTAGTACCAGTCTGGTTGAGAGACAAAATAAAGATCTTAATTCATATAATTAAAGGCAGATCAAATTATTACTTCTCCATCCTTAAATTCATATTTATTGGGTTTTTTTTAAATTGCAAGACTACATTTAAAAAAAGATGAAATGGAAAACAGAACTAAATCTATTAATAATATGGCATTAACCTTTCCAAAATTCCAGTGCTTATTTACATGGAAGAAGGCTGAGAGTGACAGTTGTGACACCATGAATGAATACCTTGTTTTGAATATGTTAGATTCAAGCTGTACTAATCTTAATTGCTATGTATGTGCTATGTGCTATAATGCTACTTCATGGAAAAGGATGACAAATCTAGTTCTGTTACCTATGTTTTAAATACAAAAACCCCAGGCTACAACTTATAAAATTTTGTTCAGTGATTTCATTGGCTTGTTGGATGTTAGTATAGTGTAAGAAGTAAAACTAAAAGAAATAAACTAAATGAATCATAGAAATTACATACCTTTGCAAAGGTGTACCTATGAGCACCATTCTGCTACAATCAAAGCTTCCTGCTCTATCTACATGTGTTCATTTAACCCCTCCTCATCTTGCTTCATATGAATTACTTCTGGAGGGTGGTGACCGGCAGTTCCAGGAAATGGTGAGCCTTAGCATCATGGTGGTGCTGGATCCTTGAAGGAAGTTGGCCTACCAGCTCCAAAGGATTTTATCAACTATTATCTAATTGCAAACACTCCTTTTATGTGTGGGGCGCTTGAGAGGGTGGCAGCTCTGCAGCTGCAAACATTGATGGAAAGCATTGATTATCTTGGCCCTTTCAATCTGAGTTCAGACCTGATTTGAGGAGAGAACTGGCCACAGCCAAATTGACCTCTTGCAGGAATGAGATAGAAGCAATGTGATTATCGATCCCATTTGGTCTCTCAGCAGGCAATCTCAAAGAATAGTACTATTGACTTTGAACTTTTGACAGCTATTCTGTGAGATGCCATAATGCATTTTTTTTAGGTCTAGTGGTATTTAACATCTGTAGAAAATTGCCAGAGGCATCACCAGGACTTTTGAGGGTGGGTTTCATCAATGTATACTTGACACTTGGCTTTGCTTCTCCATAACAAATTAATCAGGAGAAGCTGTTTATATTCTGAACCAGAATGCTACCTACCACAGTAGGTGGACGAGGGCCAGTACTGTGAAGTAAGAGTAAATTTCAGCAAAACACTATGGCTGAGTTCCCAGGTTTGGGAAGTGGAGAATGTATCTGCTCTAAATTGGCTGCACTGTTTCAAAAAGAACAAATCCATTGTTAGAGATGCTTCTAGAATCATTTCATTGGAGTCCCAAGTGATCCCTGAAGCTAGGATTTACTGTTGCCTGTTTTAGCTGGTAGGTAACTTTACTATTTCCTGGATAGGAACAGCCTATTTACAGTTGTGACAGAATGTGCACAATGGATACGAGTTTTGGTAACACAGAGTTTCCTAGAGAGAGGCAGATTAAGAGACTGACTAAACTGGAGAGGGGAGTGAGTTCAGGGTAGCCACATTGTAGAATCTCTCAGGATATATCTGGTAGGTTAAAATAGCTCTAGTTTTAAGATTTTATCCTCTAGATCAGGGGTCTACAACCTTAAACACTCAAAGAGCCATTTGGACCCGTTTCATTGAGTGCCTTAACTGAAGGCAAAAGGACACAAGTTCTCTCCTGCCCTTACGCCCTCCTTGCTCGGCCCAAGAGCTGCGGGAGGTGGGGTGGACACAGCAAGGCAATGGCCAGATCTTTAGGGCAGGAGAGAAGCCTCGTCCAAAGACTCTCCTTAAGTGAGCGGCCAGACGTCCTGCGCACACCTTTGTTGCACTTTGACGCTTGCTTGAGGAGGGTCTCCCCATGCGTGCGCACCCTCCTGGCCTTGCCACAGCCAGTCGGGGAGTCATGAGAGGGGAGGAAAATTACCCAAAGGGAAGCCTTTGCCTGGGGTGGCGATCATTCCTCAACCAGCGCCTGAGAATCATCCCCGGCCGCTTCTCCATTCCTGCTATCGCCCTTACCTTCTCAGGCCTGGGGAGGGCGAGGGCGAGGGTCAGGGTCAGCCAGATGGGACAGGGAGCCACAGCAGAGGGCACAAAGAGCTGCATGTGGCTCCAGAGCCGCGGGTTGCTGACCCCCGCTCTAGATATAAGCAAATAAAGGCTTGGACTTAATTGGATTTTGCTGTGTCAGCTTTAGGTTGGGCTTGACAACAGTAATCCATTTGCTGGTACGGTAATTTCATATTGAGAGTACTGTAATATATTCTGTTTCTGTTGCTCTTGAAAATGCAAGGTGATACAGAACGTAGAAACCAGGTTATTGAATGAGCCACTCAGTCATGTTAGCCATTTGTTGAAGGAACTGCACTGGATATCCATTTGTTACAAAGCCTGATTCAGAATTTTGGATATGGTATGAAGGCCTAAACATCTGAAAACCAGGATAATTGTCTTTGTATTATTTACCTGATTACTTAATTGAGATCATCAAGTTAGGTACTGCAATATGTGCTGAATGCAGGTGACTGCTTGCAGGTGGCTTCTACCTCTAGCAGCACCCATATTTTGGAATGTGTTCTCCCGCACTTTGGGAAACACCTACTTTTAGGTGCCTGTCAAAAACTTGTTCCTTCACTCTTCGCAGAATGGAAGAATTAATTAAATATAATGATTGATTGAGGAAATTGGCAAACTGAAAAACAATACCTTTCTTTGTTATCTCTAGGCCAGAGATCTGCAACCTTAAATATTCAAAGAGCCATTTGGACCCATTTCCCATAGAAAAGAAAACACCGGGAACCACCGGGGCCAACTCGACGTCACTCCCTCCCACCCAGTCACATGACCTCTTAGCCACGCCTACCCACCAGTCAATAGGGGTAAAGTTATGCTTTATCTTGGTAATTTTTATTGTTTTTAAAACTCATTTAAAAATATTAGAAATAAAGACAATTATT
>JANHFT010000095.1:105013-118303 GCA_032467955.1 Pseudoxenodon macrops | reverse complement strand
CCCCCCCCCCCCAGAAAGTATTACCATTTAGAGTGGCCAATTGGCTTCGAGCCCCAAGGAGTGCACTCACCACAGGTGGTGGTTGATGATTTAAGAAGACCTCATTTTTGTTCCACCCATCTCTTGGTTCCTGTTTTTTGCATAGTTTAATTTTTTTTTAATTTGCATGCTTTTAACATTTTTAACTCTTTTTCCATTGTCTTCTTTATGATTGGCAAGTCACCTAGAGTCACCTTATTGGGGAAATGGGTGGTATATAAATTTAATTAATAAAATAAAATTTATTAGGCAATACCTTTCCTTTCGAAAATGTCACTTAAAATAGCGAGCAATCTCTTTATTTCTCTTTTGAATGACTAGAACTAAAGTCATTCTGGATTAAGCATCTTTTTTTTCCTGCCGGATTATGCACAACCAGTTAAGGACTTGAGTATTTTTCTTCAGTTTCAGCCCCTAAGAATGGAAGACTTTGGGGGAAAGATATTATGTCTGGGTCTCTATTTACTAATTGAAAAAGGAATCACATTTTCTGTGCATTCTGTTTATATTTCTTTAAATCAAATATGTAACCACAACTGTATCAATGTTTCCCCTTTCCCACTGTAAAAGACATTCCACATAAACGGCTGTTTACAAAATGCTCACTAATGCTTCCAAGATGGATATTGGTAGGCCTTCTGTTTTGCCCAGAAAAGGAGGCTACATTTAAACCTTGGTTTTCCAGATAGGATTGAGAAAGATTATAATCTGTGGTTCTGGAGAGTTGTTTCCAATTCATGGAGATAACGCTGGCATATATAATCCACGGTCCGATTCAGCATAAATCTCTCATTTTCCTGTTCTAGAAGGCATGACTCTTTTCCTGACAAATCATGGAGAATTATCATTCATGAAGAAAAATGGCCAGGTTTCTTTTTCAAGTGACTTACTGTGTGTTATACACCTGTGATGGCAAACCTATGGCACGCGGTGGCATGTGGAGCCATATCTGAGGGCATGCAAGGCATTGCCCTATGTCAGCTCCAGCGAACATGTGCGTGCTGGCCAGCTGATTTTTGTCCTTCCAGAGGGCACGGGAGGCCATTTTCACCCTCCCCAAGCTTCAGGAAAACCTCCTGAAGTCTCGGGAGGGAGAAAAACGGACCCAACGGGCCAACCGGAAGTTTGGAAAGCAACTTCCAGTTGGCCCGTTGGGCTGTTTTTCACCCTCTCCAGGCTTCAAAAAAGCCTCACTTTTCCAGGGAGCTGGGTCTTCACATAATGTTTCTAAAGTAAGATAATTTGAGCTTATTTGTGTTTCTAATAAGAACTCTTTGAGTTAATTTGTTCAATGGAACATCAGTCTGTTTTCTTGGCTGTCCACAATATTCTCAGAAGTCTTTTCCAACAGGATAGTTCAAAAGCATCAATACTCTCCCTGCTTCCTATTGTAGAAAGTTAGCATCCACCCCTACTAGAAGAATGAAATATTTTAGGAAATATTATAAAGGCAGAATATTATATTCCCCCTAAAAGAGAAATCGAAAACTTAAGGGAGTCAGAAACTCAGAGCTTCAGCTCCCTGCCCCCAGCAGATATTTGGTGCCCACTGAGAAGGACTGGGCCAGCCTATCTACAAAACAATAGGCCTTCAGCTCCAGAGGGATGGGATCAAACTGCCCAAGGAGCTGCTGATTCAGTTCTACAGATGAATTATTGAGTCTGTCATCTGCACCTCCATAACTGTCTGGTTTGGTTCTGCAACCATGGAAGTCTGTGTCTGCCTGACTTCAATGGATAATTAGAACTTCAGAAAAAACAATTGCTACCAACCTGCCTTCCACTGAGGACCTGTATACTGCACGAGTCAAAAAGAGGGCTGTTAAAATATCTACAGTCCCTCTCGCATCCTGGATATAAATTGTTTCAACTTCTACCCTCAAAATGACATTATAGAGTATTGCACTCCAGAACAACTAGACACAAGGACAGTTTTTCTCCCATGCCATCACTCTGCTAAACAACTAATTCCCACAACACTGTCAAACTATTTAGTAAGGCGATATTACTATTCTTCTTCTCATCTTTCCTACTACCTATCTCCTTTTCTACTTATAGTCATAATAGTCAACTTTGTTGCTTGTATCTTTATGGTTTATATTGTTTTATTTAGTTTCCTAGTATGGTTTGTGTTGATTGCTTATTTATTATCCTATGATTATCACTAAGTGTTGTATCTTATGATTTATGATGAATGTATTTTTACGATGAATATGATCATGATTTATCACTTATAGCTTTTATGTATACTGAGAGCTTATGCACTGAAGACAAATTTCTTGTGTGTCCAATCACACTTGGCCAATAAAGAATTCTATTCTATTCTAGTCTAGTCTAGTCTAGTCTAGTCTAGTCTAGTCTAGTCTAGTCTAGTCTAGTCTATTATTGTCTCCCATTTTCAGTACACCAGGGACTTGTATTTACCTGGAAAAAGTTCAATTTTAAAACGTTAGGTGCTTGGAAATAGAAGTTTTTGCCTCTGTACTCCATAATAGTACTATGTTGGAATCACTTAATAGATTTATAACTCAACTATTTTTTTTAATTTGACCATCCATTTTTCTCTTCCAGATGGCAGATTGTGGGGGATTGCCCCAAGTTGTTCAGGTAAGCTCTTATTCTAGGAATTGTCATATTTAATGCATCTAAAAGATATCCATCTAGCCATTTATTGCCATTTTTAATTGCAGGTTTAAAAAAAAAAAAACCAAAAGAATTTGTAATATCTAATTAATTAATTAATTATGAAATACTAAATGAACAACAAAAGGAAAACATAGAAAATTAGACTGGAAAAGATCCTGAAAATCAATATATATATATATATATATATATATAAATCATCAAAATATATATCATATCAATGTAATTATGTATTAACAATGCCTCAAATTGTGTATAGCAGTACTCGCTTATTATTTTTTGATTATTATTTTTCTTTTCCAGCCTGGGAAGCTAACTGAAGCTTTCAAATACTTCGTTCAAGGAATGGGTTACAGTAAGTAATAATATATTGTCTTTGCATTAAATTCAATTTAGAGCCTACTGAGTGAATTAGATTATTTATTTCTCAATCATAGATCCTATTCTGCACTTTGGCCATCATAAATTCCTACACATGTACTATAAAACAGTAGGATATTTGTAAAGGAGGATTAATCCTCCTTTGGGGAGGATTATCCCCTAATTGGTCCTTGAATGACAGTTCTACCTTTTAGTGATTTGTTCTCTATTGAATAGATTTGGATCTTTCTAGTTTCCTAAAGGCTGTTTTGGAGAGACAAATATCTAACCTGTGCTTAAAAGATTATCATTATGGTTTTATTTACCAATAACTTTATTGGCAGAGGTGATGTGTAGGGTATTCTTAAAACGTTTATCTGTAAAGTAATATGCATGAGCTTTTTTCCAATGTAAAAAGTAATATCAGGTTCAGTAAAAGTCAAACAATTGAAACCATATTGTAAATTGCCCAAAATATTATTTATTGTTTTACTAACTCTTAAATCTGTAGAATTCTTAAAGCTGTAGAATTCAAAATATGGAAACGCTTACAGTCAGGCAAGGCTTACATTGTCTCAAGTTTGTTGTAATTTCCCTAACTTTGTTTCCCATTCCCTCTCTTATCTCTGCTTCCAGTCCCTTACATGCAGCTCAGTCACCTGAACACTGAGCCAGGTATCTACAAGTATATGTCTGGTTTGGCTGAGTTCCATTTTTCTTATGCATTATGGCTTACAGCATGGCCTGGTGATCTTTCGCACTCTAGGCCATCTCATTGTACACTTTTTGTGCTACAATCCTTTTTAGTGGTTTAATTTGCCTTGGTTTGACTATTGCATGGTTTGCAGCTAGCTGGTGGTGCAGGAATCATATATGAATTCGAACTTTCTGGAAAAGCTTCGTGGGCTATCCTTATGGATAGAGGGGAGAGGGCATGACTGCCTTGCACAGAATGTTTCTGCTGATTGACTGTATCAGGGTGTTCCCTGATCATAGGCGTGAGCAACCCTGTCACTTCTGAGAGTGGAATGATATGTAGGAGAAACACTATTCCCAACTCTTCTTCAGCAAAATACAGAGGCAGTTGGGAGGGTACGTCTGAGCAAGCAGTTACAAGTAGAAGCAAAAGTGAAAATTAAGTTCAACTGGGTGGGGGGAGTGAAAAGAACATTTGTTTGCAAGCAAGATCTGAAGATGAGAAAGGGTTTTAAGCTGTTTTCTGTATGCAAATGTTCCTGCATTTTACCACAGCAAGTAGAGACTAAAGAACTGTGAACAGAGTGATGCCTGGGTTTGCTTTTCAGCAGCAGCTCTCCTTTTCTTTGTGCCTCCTCCTTCATGAGACCTTTGGGGCAGTTAAAAAACATTTATTATTTCTGGCATTCACTTGCCTGTCTCCTTACAGTGCCATCTGCAAGCATGACCAGGTTGATCCGTTCCCGGACCCAGTCATCTTCAAGTGTAGGTTCAGGAGAAAGCACTCAAGCACGGTTCCAAGCCAACAACTTAAGGGAGGCGAACATAGGAATACCTGAAACTACTGAAGTCCATGGCAACCCTCAGACTATGGAAGTATCCTGTTAAGCAAGCATGTGAATCCAGACCATTCCTTTTCTCTCTTTTCTGCACCCATCCAACAAGTGGCATTCACAGGTTTTTCCCTCTCATTATGCCTGCTAACTTTTCACCTGTCTCCTTGGTGTTATATATTTAGTTATGTTTGTACAGAAACGTTTAGCTGCCTACAGATGTACCGAGCAATAGTTGCTGGAGGTACAGGAGTTATTTTTGAGCTCTGATATTTTTTGGCAGGCTCTAGATCAAAAGCTGGGTCTCTCCTTTTGCATTTCTCCCCTTCCCCCCAAGGAAACTGCCCATTTTGTTTTCATTCCTTCCACCTCTCCATCACACCATCATGTTTTATCTGCTTGAAATACTTGGTGCTCTTTAAAAGATGTTCCCTGGTGTGGTGGCGGTAGTTTTGACTTCTTAAAAAATGGCAGTTTGGTTCAGCCAGTTAATTCTATGTGCAGAACCTTGCTCTGTAACGTGGCAAGGGAAAGAAATACTTTTCATGGGTGACGCAAGGGCTTGCTAATTAATGCTGTATAAACCCAAATTCAGCTTGTTCTCAGTTAAGTATGAAGAAATAATGTGTGTGTCATAAGTGTGGTAAATGCGCTTCCACAGTGGGCTTGCTACTGAAATGGTATACATCTGTATGCATCCATTAACTACTAACGTCCATTGGTGCTAGGCAAGATGAAGATGTCTTCATTTCCCCTGGCCTCCTGTGCTATCCAATCATCTGGGAACAGTGTGTCTCTCCTGTCTTCTCGAAATTCAGATGATAATTTTTGTGTTTATTTTCCCCAATTAGAATTGCTTTCTAGTGTGCTTCTGCTGAAAGACATTAAGGCTTTTTGACTGTGGTCTTTGGAGTTCAGATTAGAGAGGACACCTCTGATTCAGAACTCCCAAGAGTGGATCTCTTACTGTTCAAACTCTTGAGATCATAACATAATGTATCAGTTGCACAAGAGTTCTATCTTTCATAACAGCAGGAGAAAGGAAGCTCTTTCCTGTTGGTTTATTCAGAAGCATCCCTCACTAGGACAATTAGGTTGCAAGAAGAATGAGGCATTTAGCCAGCTTAATTTCCAACAAAGAGGGCGTATTATTCTACTGTGTGTAAAGGATTTACACACTATAAAATAGGTAAATTTACATTGTAGCAGATTTAGAAATAGAAATAGATGAAATTTGGTATAATTCCCAACACCGTATACAATTAGTTCCTGAAGCTGGAAAAAAAAAATCCAAAGTTGAAAAAAGATACTAAGACAAATATCTTAATTTTCACAAGTGATCAGCAACTTTGACAATAAATTATGCACCTTTTGATTTCTAAAGGGAAATATATCAGAGATATATTTATAGTTATTGAAATAAGATAAATTATATTGAATTGAACAACTGAATTCTAAATTCTGGTTTTTGACTAGTTGAGTGAGTAAGAAGACAATGCTATGCACATTGACCCTAAAGTAAACCTCATTGAGTTTGATGGGTTTCATTCCCACTTAAGTGTATGTGGGGATTAAAGACTAATCTTGAATGAATATATATAAAATGGGAATTTATTCATTCTGTACTTGAAAGACTAGCTCAACATTTATTAATTATAATGCTAATTCTATATCTGTGAAAGACCATTTGGTTCTTTATGTAAATTTCCCTCCACTATTTTCATTAAACAAATATTTTACTATGGAGTTACTGAAAAAAATTCTGTTAACTTAGAAGGAAAATAATATGTATTTTCCTACAAACACACACAAACACATATATATAATTTATATTCTGATGGAAATAGATTAAAATTAAGTGCACTAAGAATCAGGCAGTTTTGGAAATAACTTAAAATCTGCTTTACTGGGATTTCAGAATATAATTCTAAAAAGACTATAGAATAGAATTAACTCAGGATTTCTGAACCCATAGCTAGTTTTGTAGCCTTTCTCTCAAGCAGATGCATTACTAAAAATACAAAAGGGAAATATCTAAACTGAAATATTTGTTCTTCTTGAGTTACTTAAAACTATTGTTTCATTTAAATACTAGTTAAAGGAATGCTTTGATGTACTTTATATTGTAAAAGTGTGCTCTGCTTATGGCCTGTATATTACATATGTGTTTATATAGAGTATCTCTGTGTGCGCACGCATGCGCACATTCATTCCATGCAATGCTATTAAATTTTATTCTTTCCTCCTGGTAGATATGGGAAATTTTTACCATGAGAATTAGGAAGTTCCTAAATCATATTATTTTCTTGAATTCACAATAATTTTGTGTTTTCTAATTTTAGCTGGAAGAGAGAAAATCTATGATCTGTTAGACAGTGAGATTGGGAAGAGAAAAGTAGCTGCATTTTTCATGAAACTATGGCAGATTATCTACTTTTTACTGCAGTGTATTGTTTATAAAGCCAAGATCTTCAGGAAATGTCAGATTCAATTCTGTTTCAGGTAGAAGAAGGGACTGGAAGATTTTGCTGGGGGGGGATTCAAATCAGTTAAATAAAGTATAATCAATTTTAATTGCTAAGATGACTGTCTCTGTGTCCTTTTTTCCCCCCTTTTGACTTGTCTTTTAAAAAATATATTAATAGATCATTGAATAATATTGATATACAATCAATTGAATTCCAAAATGATCAAATTAGTTTCCCTGAGCTTAAAGACAGCACAAAAATTGAGAAGCTTTCTTCCTTTTTCTGATGACCAATTGCCAATCAAATAGAAATGTTGTATAGGAAGCAAGAAGGAGGAAAAGCAAGATGGCTGCCTGGGAGCTCAGCCACCACAGGTCTTGTGAAAAAAGAGGCTGAATAAATAGCCAAATTTAGCCTGGAAGTCAAATAAAGAAGGAAATTTAACAAAAAGACATTATGAGGAGAGGCAAAAGGAAAGGAGGCAGCAAATGAAAAAACAGAGGAGAGATTTCTTCCCTTCAGAAAAAATATTTTTCTTCCCTCAGATTGAACCCAGATTTAGAAGCTGAGAAGACCTAAGAAGGCCAGCCAAGAACAAACAGAACATTGGAAATGTACATTTTTCTTTCCTACTAGGAGATAAACATTCTTTTTTTTTTAAAGAGAAAAAGAAAAAAGCACATTTTAAATAAAAAGTAACAAAATTTGATAACACTTTCAACAGAAATAATATATGCAATAACAGGATCTAAGAAATCAGAGACAGTCTTCTGGTATCTTTTTTTACCATATGTGAATCAACTTCTAATTTTGTATTAATATCCAGTGTGCACATATTTTCCTGATTTCCCCCCACTCTCACATTACCTTTCATTGTGCCATATGCAAATTAAAAGCCAAAATTGTTCCAAACAAGACTTATTCTCCTTTGCATAAACTCTAGCTATGATTAATTATGCTGTCAGACAGCTCCACCTGGCCTTAGTGGAATTTTTGTTTAATCGGGGGTGTTTTGTTTTGTTTTGAAGCTCTGGTGTTGGCATTCTGAGGCACTGTTAACTTCATGGTTCAAAGTCCTTCATTTGGAATCCCATATTCTCTAAAAAGTGTGTTTGCAGCCTGTGTGTTCAAAGAGTTTGGTTTGGTATGATGTGGTTAAAATTATGGAGCCTTTTTTTTTTTTTTTTTAAACAGCATTGCAGAGAAAACGACCCATCTGAAAATAATTGGGCAAGAGATTATTACAAGCTTAACTGGCTTTAGATGTTAGCAAAATGTACAAGATACAAGAAAACCGACTGAGCAAGAACAGAAATATGTTAATGTCACTGATCTCAGGCTCCACTTTTCTTTCCAACCACTGTGGCTCTGGTTTTGTCAGAAGCTTGCCAATGTGGTTTGCGTTTGTGCGCACAGAAATGTACAGGGTTATAGTTGAGCTAGAGGTGATGATAATTTATGCTATTTTTAGGCTACTGAGGCAGATAAGACTTCATAAGTGACCAACAGGGACTAAATAACCCCAAAGCCTCTAGTGACATTAACTAGTCTGTCAGTTGGAAGGTGGCATGATGGTGACAGGTATTTAAACTTGAGTAAACTTGATGTGCAATGAGTTCAAGTCTACTTTAAGAATAAATTCAGTCTAAAATAAGCGTGTATTGCCTTCCAAGGGAACTTCCATTTTTCTCCTGTGTAAGAATTTCTTATTCACAAATATGCACTAATTCACACTCTTTGGAATCTGAAGACACTTTTGAAATTATTGAGAGTAAACAGTGAAAATACCATATTTTTTGGAGTATAAGATGCACCAGAGTATAAGACGCATGTTAGCTTTTGGGGAGGAAAATAGGGGGTGGGATTCTTCCCACCAGGTATTCATCTGGCTAGTCCTTAGCCTGGTCAGTTTCAGCACATTAGTTCACTCGCCGGTTTTAAGATTGGGGCTGGTTGGGGCTATGCTTCTAAAGCACAGCTGATCGTCAGAGGGAGCAGCAATTAGAAAAGCAGGCAAAGCATGGAAGATCACTTAGTTCATGTTGGGGCTGAAAAACAGCTTCAAAAGCGCAGCTGATCGTTGGAGGGAGCTCCGGTGACTAAAACAAGCAAAGGGGTAAGAGAAGGCAGCAGCTGTTCTGGGAAGCCATTTTGGGCACTACACATCGAGCGTTTGGAAGCTGAAAACAAAACGCTTGGAGCCCAGAAACAAGCCATTGTCGATGGCAATCTCTGCAGCCAGGAAGAGGACGCACAGAGGCCAAACGGTAGGGGTTGGCGGGTGGGCCGGCCTACATTCGGAGTATAAGACACACCCAAATTTTCAGCCTCTTTTAGGAAGGAAAAAAGTGGTCTTATACTCTGAAAAATAGGGTAGTTGCCATGGTAGATGAGATGCAAATCATCCATTTACCACAGATTTTACTCCTGTAAAACTGTTGTTATCCCTTCCACCTTTTGTGATCTGAGGGGAAGATTTGCAAAACAACACTGACCAAGAAGTTGTTTTTATAACTGGTAGCTATGTGATCCTAACAGCCTTCTTAGAAATAAATATTTTTTTGGAGATTTACTTTGCAATGCTCACTTTATCGTTTTAATTCCTTAAAAGATTTTAAAAGCAGTCTGACTATAGTATAGAGTGCATTTACTACCCTTGTGCACTGTTTTGAGAATGCTGAACACTTATTATAGCAATGTCATTGGGATATAATTTATCACACATTGGTTTTCTGTGGAGAAAAATGAAACAGCCATCAACCACCTTTCCATTACGTCAAAGGAAACTGAGCTGTTTGTGAGTTCTTAGAATTTAACACTTCCTAATAACATGCACACAAACTATAAAAAGCTACACCAATGTGCTATTTATCATCTTTGGGTGCACTAGGTATGAAGAAGGATAAAGATAACATTTGCTTTGATATTAATTTGCCCCTGTATACTGCATGAAAACAGTTGTCTGAAAGACTGCAGCAAAAGATCCAAACCAATGGAAAAATAGTTTGTAGGCAACTCAATGTCATTTGTATTCTGAGAAACTTCCACTGAAGAAAAAGACTGGTGTTTCTCTGGAGCACCCATATGAATTGTGTTCTAGTTAGAATTGGGGGTTGTCACCAATTTCCAGAGCTGCTACATTGAAAGAAAAATTCCCTGCATCACCTATCTGAAGACCCGGCTATGGTATAATGACAGGTGAGTA
This sequence comes from Pseudoxenodon macrops, assembly GCA_032467955.1. Lineage (NCBI taxonomy): Eukaryota > Metazoa > Chordata > Lepidosauria > Squamata > Pseudoxenodontidae > Pseudoxenodon > Pseudoxenodon macrops. Next base: position 108,059 of record JANHFT010000095.1, on the reverse strand, counting down.
CAAACCATTTTGAGTTAAACAAAAATATGAGATATTGTACTCTTAACTAGAATATTAGAATACTTTTAAAATGAAGAAAGTTAAAAACAACTGCATGATCATACAAAAACTCATGGACTGGTATAATGATAGCTTCTCATTGTGTAGCAAAATTTAAAGATTATTGCTGGGAGTAGCTCAGTGGAAGCCAGAGAGGTAGGATAAAGAAGGAAGAGCATAAAACTCCATACTTTTTTTCAGGAAAGAGCCATCAACTTTGAACAAGCTCCCAATGGGAAAAGGTACTTTCAGCACTGGAGATGTTTCTGAACTTTTTCTTATTCATAGGATTATGCTACCGTAGTAGCGGATAAAACATTTTTTACTACCGTAACATGAACATTTCAGTATTGGTTATTAAGTTCATACCTTCCAGGTTACAGGCCAAGAGGCTTTTTAAAAAAAGGCAAATTCTTAGAAAAAAGGGCTTTGAGATAGAAGCTATCTTAATTATGATGCCCTAAAATTAGGACAACTTTTTTTATTACATTACTGATGTAAAACAGATACTGTATTCCTGAGCAATATTCATCAGTCCATGCTGAAGAATTGGTCATCTTACCGCTCCCTTTCCCTGCCTTCAGACGTTGTTGCTTCTTGTTTGTGATATGATTTAATACTTTCTCTTTCAACAATAATAAAACATTACCTTAAAAGAAACTAGAAAATGGCAGCTGATTAATTGTAATAGCATTTGGTTTCTTCTGTATTTTCCTAACAATCTTCGAGGACAACAATGTGAATATTTATGTTTCTTTTCTGCCTTTTGTTGATAGGCCTGTTTGAGTGGTATACTAGAAGACTGCTGTTAGCAACAAATTGTGATGGGAAGCTTGCCCAGTAAGAGGAAACAGATTGCTAACCAGATAAGCCCACAACTGAACACAAGGCATAGCCAGAGTGATAGCATAAAGCTGCCAGGTAGGGGTTATGCTGTGTTACCATCAGTTTAAACAACAACAACAACGCACATACAGGTTTTGCACCTATGCCAGACTAAATTCATAGTCTCCCAGTTTCTAGTCTAGTGACTTAAGCACTATACCAATGTGGCTCTCTACAACAGCAAAAGAGGGATTTAATCTTTATCTCCTTAGTGCTTCACCATATTGATTTTAGGGGACAGAGAAAGAAAAGGCCTCCATGCAGAAAAATAGGGGGAAATATTTATAGGCTTTTGGACATCTAATTTTTGTATGCAATTATTTATTTTCATACATAACAAGTCATGATTTATTACCCAAAAGGTTACAGTCACATGATATATATACATACATATTGTTTGTGAAATTTTATGTCATGTACTATGATCTGGTACTGTGTGCCAGTGGAAATGGAAGTTTTTAGCACTTCCATGCTAGTTATCTAGCAGCTTTTATTAATTTTGGTTGATAAATTCTAAATCCTTGATTGAACATGAAACTCATTAACATAGCAACTATAACTACCGGTATTTAGTCTGCTCCACAATGTGGCAGTGAGGACACATAATCCCACTACCAGATAGATTTGCAGTTGGCCAATTTGGATTCCTTGATGGGTCTATATCCACACAGAGGAAGGTATCTCAGGGTTCTGTCCTGGCCCGAGGAGTCTTCAACAGCTTTATAAAAGAGGAAATACAAGGGATGCTCTTAAATTTGCAGATGACACAAAACTGGCGGAGGAGAAGATTGCTAACCATCTAAAAAAAAAGCTCAAGTCAAATGGAGTGCAACAAAATGATGTTCGATGTGAGAAATGGAAGATTGCGCACTTAGCTAGGAAAAACCAGATGCACGAGTATGAGACAGATGACACCTGTCTTAGATGTAGTAACTGTGAGAAGAGTCTGGTAGATCACAGACTAAACATGAGCCACTAAAAGAGACTGCAGGTTTGGGTTTCGTCATGGACATATAGTGTCAAGATCACAGGAAATTTCCATTTCATCTTTGTACTTTACAAGAGAGACTTGGTTTGGTTTAGTAGGGAAAAAAATTCTGGACTAGGTCTCTTTCAGGTAGAGAAGCTAGCTGGATGACTATGGGTCATTTTCTGTGACCCTAGATTGGAAAGTCAAAAAACATTCTGGAAGAATGTAGTTATGCTAGCCATGAAAAAACTTCATGGATCTGTCCATGTAGTTACCAGAAGACTGACTTGAAGAACCATAATCATAAAATTTTAAGATGGAGATTTTATTCAGTAGCATTGGTAGTGACTTTTAAAAACAAAAGAGCCAGTTCTAGTATCATTCTTGAGATAATTAACTGATAAAATAAATAGCAAAAATATTAATTATTGTAGTTATAGCCATTAGGATGAGTATTTATCATCAGATATGGTAAAATAGATGCAAAAAACAGATGATTGGTTTTAAAATGTTTTAACCAGTGGTGGGATTCAGCCAGTTCGCACCACTTCGGGAGAACCAATTGTAAATTTCTGAGCAATTTGATGAACTGGTTGTTGGAAGAAATCATTAGGACAGATGTTAAATTATTTGAATCCCACCACTGGTTTTAACTAACAGGTAAGCAGCTGAAACTCAAAAGTTGAAGTTGAACAAGATGAAGTGCCCTAGCAAGGGAATTCCACTGATAGCACCTGGCTAGAGTGCTGTCTGGCATTCTCAACTTGTGGGGGAAGGCAGTAAGGAAAAAAACTCTCTTAATCTGAGTACATTTGTATAAAAATGTTGCTTTATAGAATCCTGGATTCAAATTATGTAGTGCTATAATGAAATGTTCTGTGTTGACCACAAATGAATGGGAAACAATTTGGTGTTGTTCAATATTGTTGGGAATTAGCTTCTATCAACACATCGGTTTCTACAGATTAATAGTAACAGTAAGACTGCATTACTGTTACTAGTAATCTTCTCATCGTTCCTATCACCCATCTCCTCCCACTTACAACTGCAGGACTGTAACTTGTTGCTTGTATCCTGACTTATTGATATTGTTTCCTGATTGCTTATTTGTACCCTATGACTATCATTACGTGTTGCACCTTATCATTCTTG
>JANHFT010000095.1:91363-104549 GCA_032467955.1 Pseudoxenodon macrops | reverse complement strand
ATGTACACTGAGAGCACATGCACCAAAGACAAATTCCTTGTGTGTCCAATCACACTTGGCCAATAAAGAATTCTATCCTATCTATCCTACATTCTAGCCTAGAGGAAGCTGTGAGATCATCTTAAAATGAGACATACAGTATGTAAAGCACTTTGCAAGAATACTTCAAATATTGAGAGGTTAAAATCACACATTAACCTGGTTGGCGTTTATTTTTTCTTTTAATCTGCAGTTGCCAATTCCCTCATGATTGTTGCAGTCAGTGATTTTCCTTCTAGACACACAGAGCCAGTACTAAGGATGGGGGAACAGCTGAGTTTGCTATCTGAGTGAGTATTAACAGACAAGGGACAAAACATCAAGCAGTGCAGTTAATATATATCCTGGAGGTTAGGGAGACCCCCACTGCAGGAAAATCCAATTTTGAAAAAATCCGTAGTCAGATCTTATTTTGTTTTTCATATCTACCGGTACTTTGTATTTGCTGTCCAAATTAGTTTATTAGTTGCGGATTCTCCATTTTTCCTCTTTACATTTTACAGTATTGTATTTATGTTTAATGTTACTGGTATTTAAAATTAAAAATACCATACTCAAAATATGTTAAATAACTAATAAAAAATAAACTAGGAGTCCTTATGGAGCTGGCCTAAATTACTTGAGGTCTCCTCTGAGTAGTTAGAAGGACTAATTCAGCCTTTCACAACTTGATCTTCATTTGCATTAATAATTCCCAAAAATTTCCAGTTGTCATATGGCTGGTCAGTCTGGGGATTGTAAACCTAACACATCTAGGTGGTAAAATTAACCACTGTCCTTCATATTTAAAGTCTGAATTCTTTGGGTGTTAATGTAGTCCCAAGGAAAGGATAATTGCAGAGCATTTTTCTAATGAAAAAGCCTGCTTCCTGACTAGAATTTTAGGAAAATGGGAACTTCAAGTACAGCAGAAATTTACTTGAGGTCATGGCTTTGTTACATTTCTTCTCCTGCAGAGAGGGGGAATGGTGTTAAGTCAAGTCAGTAGCAACTGGCAAAGAATGCTGTGTACCAAGCAACAACATAGCTAAAATTTCACACAGGTAAGCATTGTGGTTTTTCCCTTATCTGAAGTAACATCACAGAATATTGGGGTGGGTGGGGTGTTCTCTGTGTTCCAAGAGATCAATCCTACAAGGAAAGTAGTTTCCCCCCCTAACTTACACATATTTTTCATAAGTCAACTGACCCCTGCAGTGTTTTTGTTTTCAGGTGGCTCTATGATGGCATTGATCGAGCCAAAGCTGAAGAATTGTTACTGTTGCCTGCAAATCAGGAAGGTTCTTTCATCATAAGACAGAGACAAGTGAAGAAAGGTATGGATTATAATGCCCATAGTGTGAGGAAATGTAAGATACACCAAGTGTGTAAGCTTTGCATGGCCTAGCATGGATTAAATGTGATAAGATCTAAATAAGCTTTGGAATTAATAGTTAAGCGTTCTCCTTTAATTAAGACATAATGCAAGTTTTAAGGATACTAGCATAACTCTAAACGTCAGAAAAAAGATCATTGCTTTCAAGAGAATTTAATGAAGCACATACATTTCATTAATCTTTATTAACAGGATTGGGTAGACTTGTTTTCTGTCTCAATATGTTGCATTGGTTTTGTTTCCCCCGATAAACAGGTTGCTACTCTTTATCAATCAGATGTACAAATCATGAATCCTGGAATTGTGTAAAACACTACCGAATTAACTGCTTGGAGAACAACTGGCTTTACATCTCCCCCAGCCTTACCTTCCCAAGCTTGCATGAACTGGTGGACTATTATTCTGGTAATTATTATTTAATTAATTATAAAATACAATTATACATTATTTTCAGTTGCTGGTTGTGGTAATCTGTGTGTTAGGGGAAAAAAAGAGACAGAATTGCTTTACAGCATGTTAGGGCACTAGGCAAAAACTTAAAAGCTCTTTCAAGATAAGGTGGAAATGGCCAGATGTTAGATTCCACTCTCCTGGCTTCTTCTCAGTGAAAAATAACTTTTGTGCCACCATGCTCTTTATTATGAGAGTACCATTTTCTATCATTCTAATTGCCATTTATCTTTTTGAGTTTAAAATATGGATTCTGGGTAAAAAATGTTGACCGATACTTGGGAAAATTGGTATATTTATAATATCAACTTTTCAGAAGCCTACTATCAAGGGAATTTTGAAGTTCATGGAGGTTGTTTTTCAGCTCTTCATGTGATTTGACCTTTGCATCAATAAATAGGTTATTCAGTCCTACCATTTGTTGTCTGTTGTGTACACCCCCAGCCTAAAGCTCAGAATGTGTTAAAAGCTGTTCCTTGGCTATATTGTTAGTTGGTTAACTTTGGCTGCTGTATTTATTTTTGGGGTATTTTTAACTAAGTATTTTACGGTTTTATAATTTTAAGCTGCCCAGTCATTTGGCTGAGATGGCTAGCTATAGAAATTTAATAAACAAATAAAAAAGACTTGTAAGAATGTGATGAAAAGTCTAGGCCTGTTATGTGATCATGCTGTAAGAATTATTTTTAAATTTGGTTATTTTCACCAAGAAAATGCATTTTTATCCAAAAGCTGGAAAAGCAACTGGATTTTTTTCACTGCAATTCAATAGGCTGTTAGAAAACCCTATATATGAAAATCTATCATGTTTGTTTAATCTCTTTAATAGAAAGTTGTGATGGCTTATGTTGCTGTTTGAAGAAACCGTGCTTCATCCAAGGAGCTAGTTCCAGCTTGTTTCATAATCCTCCCAAACCTGTGGAAGTAAAAAAATCTGCTCTCAACTGGCAACAGATCAGGAGGTTATTTTATTTTTTATATTCAACCTATATTCAATCTCTCTCCATGGAACCGGTCCCCGATGCCCAAAAGGTTGGGGGGCCACTGCTCTACATTGGTTCTATATCAATTTAAAAACAATCCATGAGACTAGTTGCTTCTTTGCAACTCCAGAATCCTTAGCTGTAACAAACATAAATCACTGCAACAAGGAAGTATTGCATCTGTTGCTACAAGGGAAAAATCCATGCCGTTAGCAAAAGCAAACTTTCCAGTGTACTGAAGCAGAATATGCTGATAGTTGTTTGCCTGTTCTTATCAGCATCATGCATTACTTGAAACAAAATAAAAACAAAGTCATTCTTCTTCTTTTAACAATGTTGCTCAAAAATGTTTTCTTCTATCTAGCTCAGACTTCTTGTCAGAAGAACCGCTAACAGAAGATTCACCCATCAGTCTTGGCTTGCGAGAAGCAGTTACTACTTACCTGTTTATGACTGACGACCTGTCATCACAGGGCACACCAAACAGAAAACAAAGGCAAACCAAAGACATATAAAGCAAATATTGGAAGTATTTCTGGAATAGGAAACTTAAACACAAGATCTGTTGAATTTGTGGTATTTTTATCAAGTTGATTCAAAGTGGTCATCCTTAAATCAGTGTTATCATAGTTATACTTTTCATCTTTTTCAAGAAGCTTAGCTCATTGAAATATCATGTGTTTCTGTATGTGAAGTATATTTATGTTTTTTTTAGGTTTTGCACTTGGTAATTCATAATTGATTAGTAATGCAAAAACTGAAATATTCACAATAAACCAAATAATTGTTTCACCAGGCTGAAATAGGGCATTGGAACATTAATGTCAACAGTTCAAGAAACAAAGGAAAGCAAGGAAAGATGCTTTTTTCTCTGATCTGAGAGGAAGAATGGTAGGAATGGAGCTATCAAAAGTAGAATGGAAATGCAAGTCTTCTCTATACAGTATCCACCCATGGCATATAAAAGGTACACAAAAACCTATGGCAGCTTTTGGCGGTACTATAAGCTGCATGGTTTGCTTAATGAAGCCACAATACATTGGTTTTATGTTAAAACTAAACAAACCTCACATTCACCACCTTGAGTTATTTGTAAAAATAATAGAGGAGGAATACAAATAACAATTGAAAAATAAATTATAGTCAAGTCATTGATGATGTCTGAGCTTGGTTGTTTGCTTGCAAATGTTACATAACCTGATTAGTACTGACCTTACTTAATTGGGTAATGAAATGTCTACAAGCAAACAAGAAAGTTCAGAGAGCACCAAGAAATCCATAGTTCAATCCTGAGTTACATATATGCTCTTATATTGTAATGACATTATAGCCTGAACAATCAGGAAACCAGTCCAAAGCCCACAAAAATAGAGTAGTTAATCTTAGTATTGAACCTGTTGGGGTCCCAGTTTCCTACACAGCAGACTTCAGGAATGTGGATCTTCCAGATGTTGTTAAATGATAATTTAGTGTCCCTAAACACTGGCCATGCTAAGTAGAAGTTCTATCAGTTACAATTTGTAACACTATGAAAGTTACATATGTCTAAACCCTGCTCTATAGTTTTAGGATTATCTTCAACATTAAAGGGATCTACCTAGAAATATAAGTTATTCAAGCGTTAACAAAACGCACTTACTTGTTTACAGCAAAAAGGTACATTTTTTTCCAGAGATATCTTGTTATCTAGAAAACTCCCCATAATGTTATTGTGAGACAACTGGATGTCTTTTAACAATCACAAACTTTATTCCAATTTATTACAGCAAAATAATTTTTATCTGCTGTACAGCTGCTATACTTATAACCTATAAGAGCCAAATAATTGGAGATAAATTATTCTCTGAAATTAGTCTTGGCATAAAGTCTCTATCAGAATGCAAAAAAAAAAGTAGACTGTTTTTGAATGAGATAAGATGGTCAGAAAAATGTTACGTCTATGACAAAACTAGATAACTGAAATCTACATAATTCTGCAGCATATAAACATTACGGATTTTTATTCATAATTACCAATTTGTACACTAAACAGGTCTTCAACTCACAAATGTGCTTTAATTTAAACTTTGGTGGTGTCAAAAACAACTCCAATATCAAGGTAGGAAAATCCAACATTCAGAACACCCAATGCAAAAATACCCTATTCTGTCCACCTCAAAGTAATTTCTTGTCCCATATGTTATCTAAGAAAAAGGAAGTAGTGATGCAAATATGATCTGCAGGCAAATGATATTCTTAAACATATAAAATAGTTACGATACACCAATGTTCGAAAAGCTACTGTATAATGTAGCTTCAATGTAAGCAGCATTTCTTCACTTTGATCTCACAAATGATGCTAGTAAGGAAACTAAAAATAAAAGTACAAAAAGGGGTTTCAAAAACATTGTTTAACATAATGTCCCATTGCCTTTGGGAACAGTACCTCATGCATAGACCTTGAGACTCTTTGTTATACACAAATATAAAATTAACTGATTCCCAAAACCACACTTTACAAGTATCTACAATGAAAACATTTATAATATTGAAAAAGATTATGTTTCAAACTATAACCGGAATGGCAATTATTAACACTAGGGAAGAAAACAATACCATGACCATCACTGGCCATAGCTAGATCTCAATCTGTAATTCACCCTTCCTTGTGTAGACACTTTTATACCCTGCGTTCAGGATATGTCATCAGTACATGGGAGGCACAGCGTGGCCAGACTTAGAAATTCAAGAATGCACAGAAGCTCGACATAAATGGGTGTCCCAGTACCATGAGAATCATGCTACAATGTCATGATAAATATGGAAAATGATAATTTACTAGGAAAAGAAGTACAACCAAATTGGGACCTTCTACTACATCTATTTAAAATATTAGATTAGTTTCAGATCATATAGGCAAACCTCTTGTAACAGTTTACTATAAAATTAGACATTCATACTTGCTAGGCTTGAAAATAATATCTTCTATTGATTAAATACCGTAGTTATGCATAAACTATTAGGATAAAGTATGAGTCTTTCTGACACATTGTCACTTAAATAAACTAGGCAGAATGTTATCTACAGCCTTGGATCACTAATTATTTTTTGGCTCTTAAAACTTTGTTCTCCAGTGGCACGATTTTATCAGTGTATATATGCAAAGAACATTAATGGTTATTTCAACTTGATACAAGGAATGAAAAAATCCTTTGCCAACCTGCTCCTACATTTTGAAGACAAGAATAAATCCCTTTCCATAATGTTAAAAAATGCCTAGCAAAGGCCAACTGAACAAAATAAGGGCAATCTCTTTACTTTTATGAAGAGTAACCCTTGCCCCTAAATAATTCCCTGAAGTCAGTTCTGCATCACATGCAACAAGCATGCTATTCCATTAAAATAGAGAGTGCTCATCATACGACAGGCTCCAGCCATCCAGCAGAAATTTCATATCATGTTGAACAGCAAAGTGCTATTTGTTGTACTTTGCCCAAGTCTGTGAGAAGTTGTTTTATACAATGCTTCAGTTGAGGAAGTCTTGCTAACGGTTCTGGTGGCTCCAGCTCTCCAGTATAATCCAACCAACTCTCTAAAACTGTAAGAGAAGGTACACAACAACAATCACAAAGGTCTAAGTTACTGACTTAAGTAGATTTGTATTAGCTATAAAGAGTTTCGGTAGGATAGTGTAATCTTTCATTTAAAGGAATCAATTTTTCAGATACTTTTTAATAAAGTATATTAATTATCAAGCAATTTAAAATAGCACCCCAAATATAGACATACAGTAGTGAACTGTTATAATCTGTGCCTAGAGCAAAACTTACGTTTGGAATGTTTTAATCTGAGCACAGATCAAATGAGGAGGGATTGGTCTATGCGTAGTACTGGGATAGTGGAGGGAGCAAAGATGTTTGGTGGCTGAGTGAGGGTGTTGGCATAACAAGGAAAGTCACTGGGAAAACTAGGGGGTAAACAGTTTTGTTATGCTGTGTTATGAACCAATGACAGGTAAGAGGAAGTGCCAGTCTTGCCCTATTTGCCCCATCTGAATTTTGCTTAAAACCTGGAATCAGAAAGAAGTTTGGCAGAACATTGAGAACACAGTTTGCTCCAGGTTTAAAATGTTTTTCCCATTTTATGCATGCTCCTAATTATGTGTGGTTAAAAATTGAGTGGTTAAGATGCTGGGCTTGTTGACTGGAAGGTTGGCATTTCAGACCTAAGTACTGTGTGACAGAATGAGCTTCCATTACTTACCCCAGCCCCTGCCAACCTAGCAATTTGAAAGCACGTGAATGCAAGTCGATAAAAAGATACCATTTGGTGGGAAGGTAAGAATGTTCAGTGTGCCTTCGGCATATAGTCATGTTGGCCACATGACCACGGAAGCATCTTTGGACAACAGTGGCTCTTCAGCTGTGAATCGGAGATGAATACCACCCTCTAAAGTCAGAGACGGGAAACCTTTACCTTTTAATATGGGCTATGACAAGTGCTCTTTATTGTTTGTACCAAAAACCTGATAATTAGGGATGAGCCATCCGATAGGGAAATTTGCAAATGATACCAATATATTCATAATGGTGAAACTGAAGGCGATTGAGGAGGTACAAATGAAACTCAAGTCACTTGATGGTATTTGAACTGACATCCAGAAAACACATAGTAGAGTTATGGTGGAATAGCTCAGTGAAAATATATAAACCCAGTTCAATATATATATGGCAATATACAGACAAAACCACTATCTATGGAATTCATTGCCATATAATGTACCAATAGCCATTTGGGTTTTTAAAAATATAGAATCAACAATATTGGCAATTTCAAAACCTACCTGATTCAAAATATTCTACTATCCCTAAATACTTCATGCTGGAAAGCAAGAAGTCCCTCCCTTAAAGCTTCGTTTCTTGATTTTCTAGCTATAGCTAAGTAAATGAAGGCATACAGTTGAAAGTAGATGTGGTTCAACATTAACTTTGTTGTTTTTTATTTCAAGTATTTAGTGGCATATAGTTTTCAAGCTACACTTGGAGACTACATCAGTTTACTGTAACTTTATTTAGAATGTTTTCAGATACATCAAGCCTCTGTTTAGTAAAAGTACCATCAGTCAGTTAGTCAGTCAATCAATCAAAGAAACCAACTGAGAAATCACAGGATAAATACTGCAGACAAAGCATATGAAATCAAAGGATTGTTACTTTACTCCATGTAATTTTCAAGTGATACTAGATTTAAATGGTTGGAGAATATACACATATATGTATATAAACATTCATCAAAAACTACTATAAAATCCAAGTCGGGTCACTGCCACATATCTTTGGGATGTATGTGAGACTGTCTGGCTTAAGAACGAAACTATCTGGGTGGCTTTGGGCTAATTACTTTATTTCAGACTTAGGAAATGGCAATGGCAAATCACTTCTGAAAGTTTTGTTAAGAAAACAGTATGGACCTGTACATGCATTCTTGACTCAAAGGCATACATGTGCATACATACACACATGCACCCAATTGATGTTATGACTGATGATAAAGCAATTAGAGATTGTCCTCTATCTATCACCACAATTGAACCCAAAATTTCTGTTGCTAAATGAGGCAGTTGTTAAGTGAATTTTGCCCCATTTTACGGCCTTTCATGTCAAGTGGATCCATGCAGTTGTTAAGTGAATTTGACTTCCCCACTGACTTTCCTTGTCAGAAGGTCGCAAAGGGTGATCATATTACCCAGGATCCTGCAACCGTCATAAATATGAGTCAGTTGCCAAACGTCTGAATTTTGATCACATGCCCATGGGGATGCTGCAACGGTGGTACCTGTGAAAAATGGTCATGTCACTTTTTTCAGTGCTGTTGTAACTTTGAACAGTCACTAAGTGAAAGTTTTTAAGTTGAGGACTACCTGTAATGATTTCAGCAGTTCTGCAATCTGTGAACAGTTCCTTTTAAACTTAAGGCTTACATTTTCTCTGAAGCACTACAAATTCAATTTACACCATCATAATAAAGCAGACAGCTGTATTTTAGAGAAGTTTAGTTGCTATTAAATATAACTAACTTTCTTCAGTACCTATCAAGTTTACTGTATTTGGCAGCTCATAGACAATGAGCCTTTTCTGCTGTAGCCCCCACTTTATGGAACGTCCTGTCTTCCCCCATACAAAGGCTGGCCTTCTCTCTTTTAGCTTTCGGGAGGTCCTGTTTGTTAGCAAGTTTCAAGACTGGCAAAATAGTGGGATGGCTCCTGGGTAATTAACAACTCCTTTTTGGTTTATCTCTTTTTATTCTGGGTTGTTTTTTGTATGCACAATATTAATTGACTTGATTGTTAGATGGATGGCTATATAAATATGATGAATAAGTGAATGAGCCTGCCTCTTTTAGTTGCAAAAGCTAGAGAGCTATTTCAGTATGGAAAACTGCAGTTAAATTTAAGGGAATATTATACATGAGAGAAGTCTACCTGGAATCAGCTATGTGTTAACAAGATTTAACCTGATCCACTTTAGACGACTTGCATTAGCCTGCATACTGATAAGCTTCATATACAACCTATTGTAATATTTGAAAAACATCCTGATGACTAATGAAGAACTTTTTAAAATTTCAAACTTTTGAAGACACAACCTAGATGATGAACTCTGGATAGATAGAAAGACACAAGGGAAAAGCACTGGCCTTTCCAGTAAGATTCTAAACTCAGTTTGCCAACCCAATATGATTATGAACCTAGATTAAACAGATTTAATGTAAGAAATAGAACACAAGAAAAAACAATTGAACAGATCTTAATTGAACTGTTAAAATTTGTAGCAGAAAAAAGCCATTACCATCTAGTTCCTTTTCAATTAAATCCATCCTGTGGGTAACTTCATCTTGCAGGGACTCAACGTGGGTTAAAAGGTTAAGCTGCCACTGCAGCTGGGAATTCATAATTCCATCCTTGTCTTTTTCAAGCAATTTCACTTCAGTATCTTCTTCTGATGTGATTTTTTCTCTTACCTAGAAAAATGTGAAAGTTAACATTTCCTATAAACAGTGAACAATTTTAAAGTAAAACAGTTCAAGATATTATATTTAGGGAGCTGTCATGCCGCAGTGGTTAGAATGCAGTATTGTAAGCTAACTCTGCCCACACCCAGGAAATTGGTCCTGACTGGCTCAAGGTTGACTCAGCCTTCCATCCTTCCGAGGTTGGTAAAATGAGGACCCAGATTGTTGGGGGCCATATGCTGACATTGTAAACTGCTCAGAAAGGGTTGTAAAGCACCGTTAATCAGTATACAAGTGGTATTGCTATATGTTTAATTCCTAATATTTTTCGTTCAAAAGATTAAATGATAATGGCTGTCTGAAGTACAAATTAATAAGTCCAATATATTATAAGTTATACACTCTCTCTCCTTCCTTCCTTCCTTCCTTCCTTCTTTCCTTCCTCTTTGTCTGTCTGTCTGTCCTTAGCTACATGAACCCAACTAATGTAATCATCATCACAATAGCATAGGAATTCCAACTTTCCATCTGTAATGTTAAAAACTAGAAAGGGTTCAGTAAAACATACCTTAGAATAGTTATGTTTTGATTCATTTTCCAACTTGCATATTTCTCTATCCAGTTCCCATCCTAATCTCTCCACTACGGCATCATCTCCATTTTCTCTTATCCTATTAACACCATCATCAATGTCCGAATTTCTGGTTTCTACAACAAGTCTCTGTTCTATAGCAGGATAGTAAGCTCGAGGTTTTTGGTAACAATGCTCACTAGTGATATAAGATTCCTCTACAAAGGGAATGGTTGGAGGTTTCTCAACTGTTCCATTAAAAGTTCTATAACTTGTGGTCTCCTCTTTGCAACTGTTTTCTTCAATGTGAATGAGTTTAGTGGTATGAGATTTTTCTTCTATTTTGAGATGCTTCCAAGGCTGACACCAAAGTTTCAAGTCAGGATGTTCTTTGCTTCTGTTAAAATGATAAGTGCATGGAAATTACACTGGAAACCTTTATTAGAATTCAGCTTATACCTTTTATCTTCTAAACTCATCTGAAATAGCTGGAAACTAGCCAACATGAACCTTCTATCAGATTTTAGAGAAGTCAGGATAGTGTTAGTGCTTGGCTATTTATCAGCACTTAAACAGAATAAGTAAAACAAGTAAAAGCATCATCTGACATAAACGAACCTATCTGAATTTAATGTTAATACTTAAAAACATAGTTCTTCAGTGATTCCATTGATATGTTCAATAAAAGCAGATTCAAAAATCATATACATTTATAACACTGTAAAATGGAAGACAAATCTTCATAATGGCTTCAAAGAATATGTGATGTATAAGTCATGTGTTCCAGTTATTTCTAAATTATATGCCACGGAATATTACTCAAAGGCTTCTATAAATGGTAAGAAGAAAAGCTACCCCATGAATTATTATTTCAAACATCCCTTTAATGATTAGTGACTCCTACCTCAGTTATTTCACATAAATATAGCCATGTACAAATGTTGCAAATGAAGTTTCTAACATTTACCACTGCCAACATTTGGCAATGGTAAAGAGGAGCTGGAGGAGGAGTAGACGTATTAAAATGCAGGGAACCCTACTACCTTGCTATTTCTTATCAGTATTATTTGATCTCTTATAAAAACAAATCATTAACCATCTAAAGTTTGATTAATCAGAACGATTGCTATGATTCCACTTATGGCCTGAAGCTAGCTTCTTCCAAGTAGTTTGGGTTTGGGTGTAGATGGTGTATTTTTCTAATGAAAGAAAAATGAAAGGTGAAAGGTATCCAAACCAAGTTGGACCATAACAGGGAAAATGCTGTATAAATGGTTTAATATACAGGTGTCAAACTTGCAGCATCATGCTGCCACCAGGTGACTTTTTTCTCTTTGCGGAACTGGGGTGGGCATGGCCTGTGCGTCATGCATCTGTCTGTGGGCTGCCAGTTTGACACCCCTGGTTTAATATTATCCTGGACCAATCTGATAAGCATATCAATATCTAACTGTCAGGTTATACAATAGCTTTATGACATTCAATTGTATTTAATTCTTTGAATTGTATCATAATTTAATATAATTTAAATTTAAATACATCCAAATATAGCTTACTGCAAAATGCTCATCTTCAACTGAAGTCCATGTAGCACTTCTATCACTTTTTGCACATCGCCAAGAAGCTGGTGTGTAGCTACTATTTTCTTAGCATTTTGATGGGAATAGTTTTCTCCCAAAAATGCTAAACCATGCATGTGGCCATTGCATAACCATTCCTTTTCATACCAATACTTCAAACTGGATCGCTTGCCTAAAGCAACAATAGGAAAGTAAATTAAAAATAAAAGCAAGTATATGCTGATTATTAGCCATATTCTAATCTGCCACTATTTTCACTTTTAAAATACTGATAAACAGCAAAAAATTGCATATCGATTTGACACAGAAAATTTAACCTCCAAATCTGAAAAAACTTTCAATAATAATAAAAGCTACAAAAAACTACATTTTAATTATAATCTATTGAATAAATTAGTAACAAAAAGTAAAAGTATGAATTTAAAACTATTTTAATTAAAGAAAGCACAATATCAATGGTATTATTCCCTCTCACCCAGAGCATGATTCCTAATTTTGTCATCTCTTAGAGAACTGAAAGTACTTTTAATAAAGTTTCAGGCACAAACAGAAAAACATTAGGAATAATATACAAATCTTTTAAAATAGAATGTTTTTTTTTATTCTGCTGTATAATGTTGCATAAAAATTTGTGAAGACTTTTGAATTTTCAATATTTTTGCATACAAGTCCAAAACTAGAAAGAGAATCTAATTGCATCAATAAGTAAAAATACACTTACCATATTTTTTGGACTATAAGACGCACCGGTGTATAAGACACACCAAGATTTCAAAGAGGTAAGTAAGAGAAAAAAGATTTTGTCCTCCCCGCCCCAGGAGCACTCTGCAGGCCTCCCAAACCCTCTGTGCACCCTGTTTTTTTCAAAAATGAGCCCGTTTTTCACCCTTTTTTGTGAAAAACGGGCCATTTCTTTCAAAAACTGTCTCATTTTTGCCTTCCCCCAGCCCACAGAAACACTCTGCAAGCCTCCCAAACCCTCTACGTACCCATTTTTCACCAAAATGGGCCCATTTTTCACCCATTTTTGCAAAAAATCGGAGCATGCAGAGGGTTTGGGAAGCCTTTGGACTGTTTCTGTGGGAAGGCAAAAACAACAGTTTTTGCGAAAAACTGCCCTTTTTTTGCAAAAATGGGGGAGTTTTTGCCTTCCCCCAGCCCACAGAAACACCGCACGCCTCCTAAACCCTCTGCGCAC
>JANHFT010000095.1:76072-87149 GCA_032467955.1 Pseudoxenodon macrops | reverse complement strand
CTTATTATTTTTGAGGTGCAGGAGGCGGCAAGCGTGGTCACCTCATGGCTGCTGCTGTGTTGCACTGCTGTGGCAGAGCAACACAGCCGCTCATCAGCTGTTTGCCCCTGAGGCTGTGCACGCACTTCCAGCCATGCTTCCCAGGACTCTGCACCATGCCGTTGGCCCTGCCACACCGCTGCAACCGGATATTCCATCATGTGACAGAAGGGGCACAGCGGCTATAGTTGCGGGAGTGGATGATAGGTAAGGGCAGGTGGGGTGCGTGGGCAACTTCTCCCTCTCCTTTCCCCCCCCCTGCGGTCTCATCTCACCTCGTGTTGTTTGCACGGCAACCAACCAGAGGAAATGGTAGGGACGGGCTGCGCATGCGTTTAAATATTTTTGGGAAGGGCTTATTTTTGGGGAGGGCTTATTTTCAGGAAAATAGGTTATTGAGAATTATTTTTTATTTTTTTAGTTAAAACCATCAGAGAAAATGCAAAAGCAGTCTTACCGGTGATTTTTAATTTCTGTTTACGATGCCCACAATCAGAGTTATGTATTTGTGTACTCAAATGCATACAAGATCGATTTGTTGAATTATATCTTGTTGACCTTGGAGGAGAAAGATCTTGGGAAAAGTCAACATTTTCTTCACTCCCTGATTGTTCTGGAAAGTTTAATTAAGTGTTATTATCCAGAACTGAATATTACAGAAAATGAATGCACACAAACTCTAATATTACAATTTATTAATTTAAACAATATTTTTATTTATTATTAAATGTATATGCTGCCCATCTTGCCTAGAGTAAAAGTAACAATAATCTTACAACCAAGTAAAAGTACCAAGATAGAACATTAAAATAAATATTCACATTAAAACTGACTTAAAATTAAGAAAGATGGCAAGGAAGGAAGCAAGATGCACATGCCAGAAAGGTGGACTTTTATCATGGTCCATTAGCCACATAATCCACATACTGCCAGAAACAGCTGTAAAATATGCAGGCTAAACCTGCGTTTAAAATAGCCATAAAACAGGTAGGCTAGTGTTTCATGGTTATATCTATAATGAGCAGGCGATGACAACTACTGTAAATAACTGTATTTAAAAGCTTTATACCTGTCAACATTTTTGTTCAACTTTCAATATTTTTAATAATAATCTCCTTTAGTTACCACGAGTATGGAGATAGATTATAACTATGCCTTCTAATATTCCCAGAGGTATCCCACTTGAACCCATTTGGGAGGTAGAATGGGAATTATGCTTTCAAAATCAAAAATATATGAAGGCTGTTAATTGTCCACTTCTGCATTAAGAGGCAAGCTCCTCTCATAAAAGAAAAAATTGACCACAAGGTAAACCAGGAGAGATCTTCATTCTTTTCCATAATTAATTGTTTCTGTAGCTCACAAGGTTTTTTTTTAATGAAAAGACAACTGATGTAGGCATGTCTATTTTATTGGCTTCAACATGTTAGGTTTCAGCTATATTCTCTCAAATGATACAAACTGCCTAAGAAAATTAAAAGGCCCCAGTAGCAATTTTCCATTAAAATATTACCTGTTTTTATTTTCTTTTTTTTCTTTTTCTTTTTCCTTGATTTTGATCTTCCAAAGTCTCTGGGTTTCTTTTCTTTGTTTTTATCCTTTTCTTTAGCAGCTTTAAAAAAACCAGATACATCATTATGTCTTATCCTTTATAGTTTAGAAAAGGGGTTCCCAACCTGTGGGCCATGCATGGCAAGGATGGAATTTTGCAACTGGGCCCCAAAGGTTCTCTTTTGTGCGAGTGGAGCTGCACATGTGCCAACCTGCCACTCATGCAGCTCGGTCGTCCCGTCCCCCCCGGGCAGTCAAGCTGCCTGCTCCCTATACTCCAAAAGCGGAATAGTGAGAGCAGAGGCTTAGTGGAACAAGCACACCCTGCTCAGTTTCACTGACTCACTGAGGTTGCCTGCGCAGGACACCCTGAAGGAGCACAAGACCATGTCCCCAAAGGCTTCTCTTTTCCATGCCAAAAGCTTTTGCAAATTGATGAAAGGCTTCGGGGGAGCGATCTTGCACTGCTTCAGGTCTTGTCTGCAAAAGCTTTGCAAAAGCTTTTGTTGTGCAGAAGCCTGAAGGAGCCAAGACTGTGCTCCAAAGGCTTCTCTCCTCTCAAGTGAAGCTGCAGAAGCACGCGTCAGCCTGCCTCTCACATGGCCTGATTCTCTTCCCACCCCCTCCACCAAGCAGGCTGTCAAGCTGCAAATGTTGGGGACCACTGGTTTAGAAGCATTAGGGTTTTACTCAGGTATACTTTAGATATGATGAAAGTGAATGATGGTCAGTAGGTTCTTCAAATGTAATATGTTTATTCATCATTTCAGCATTATTTGCCATCTCTTTTTTTGTCTTTCTGTTTCTCCCAAACTGACTGTCTCTATTCAGTTCTCTATAATTTACACTCATTTTCAGAATTTACAACTGTATCTGTAAAGTCAGTAACATCAAATAATTTAAAAAAGTGATCATCTTCATTTCATATTAGTTAATATATTTGCATAATTAACACGTGAATCATGTGAAATTGATAAGTTTGTGTTGTTTAAGTACTAAATTGAAGAAAAGCAGGAAAAAAACTTTAAAAATACTGGCCTTTAAAACAACCCAAGTGATCTGATTCAAAGTAATTTAATGTATTTTTAAAAGAAAAAATACCACTTACATAAGCAACCAGATGTGGTCCGCCTTCTGTTACAACCTTCCTGACTAGACTTTTCAGAAGCCAAGGAACCTCTTGTTTGAATATTTCTTGTTGCAGGATTTTGTTGTGGCTCTGGAGATTTCTCAATCCCATGGAAATACTTCATATGATAATGCAGCAGTTTAGCTTTTCGAAAGGATTTGGAACAGTCTAAGAACTTGCATCGAAATTTAGGTTCGTGTTCGATTGCAGCTTTGGAAGCAGTAAAACTATCAATTCTCTTAGAAGAACTGCTTACTACTAAAACAACAAATATTAACAGTTTTAATATCCTACATTTAATTATAAGATGCAACAGATATTAAAAGCATGCAGGGTCAGAGACTGGCGTTACACCACCCTAGTCCCATCAAAATTCAGGGTGCACTTTCTCCTCAAAGACCACCCCCCTCAAATTAACCTGTAACAGATGTGATAGAAGTCTCTTGCAAACGGGGTGAAGAGGAAGACTCAGCTATGTTCTCTTCCTTTACTGTGCTATCATTTACTGAAGCCTGAGATACTTCTGAAGGTGGAGAAGACTCTTCAGTAATCTTTTCATCAGATTTAGCACTAGCCTCTAAGAGATCTAAAAGATAAAACAGGAGAATAAACGTAATCTACAGAGGATTACACAATATTATAGAAGGAATTTCTGAGCAACTACAAAAAAGTAACTTAATTGCATGCTTGCACTGAGTGTACAGTTTTAAAATTAGAATTTCAGAAGTAGAATTATTTCAAACTAAGAAACAATAAAATCCAAGCTAGCATGAAGATAATTTTTATCCTCCAAGTACTTTAGTTTCAAAAAGTTTTCCTCCAATGTTTAAATTCTCCCTTGCCCTATTAACTCTTTTCAGGGCTACAATCTGCATTTAAAAACTATTAATGGTGATACATTTAACAGACGTGTTTAATTTCTGAGCTTCTGCTTGCCCCACAAAGTACAATTTAAAAGCTGTTCAAAATACAGTTTTACAAATAGTTTTATCAGTAATGTAAAATATTTTTATTAAACATCTGTGAAATGTAATATTGCGTAAATATAATCAGTAGTAATCAGACATATACAGTTCTATCCCACTAAAAGAAAGTAATTTGAATAAACAGGCCCCTCCCTAGCCACATGAAGGCAAAGTGAGGAAGAGGAAGCATATTTAAACTTAAAGATTCTGTTAGTATAGCTGTTCCAATAAAAGTAACGTTATCTTAAATCCTTCCCTTCCCATTTCCTGAAAAATAATGTAAAATTACTTTTAGGTTATTGGACACAATTCCTAGGTGATAGCTAGGATCTATAAGAAGGAGCAAAATACCTCTTAGGATCTTTAAAAAAGATAAAAAATAGTTTTGGGCAAACTGCCACATGATCCCTCAACTCCAGAACTGGGCTTTGATTCCAAAAGTTACTGACAGCACATATAAAATGAGTTTTTTTACCTTCACTAATTTCTTTTGGAGTAGTTTCTTCGAAAGGCCCAATTTCATCCAGAAGTGGCGTGGTAATGCTATTGTCTAAAGTGTCATGGCTACTGGTAGTAGAATGCCTTGATTGTCTCTTTATGGAATCTTTTTCACTGTCTGGAGCACTTTTCAACTTCTCTTGTGCTAAAAACAATTTTGTTAAACAAATAGCAATTGATACACTAGTATCATAAAAACATTGCTATACATACACATAATAAATAAAAATTAGTTATCTGATAAAGGTACTTTCTCTCCTGAGTCAAGCTATATAGACATCTTTGTATAAATTTCTCATAGCTACATGGAAGTGATTTGCCATTGATCTGTGATAGTATTTTTTGTGTATGTGATGTTCCAAACTATTCTTCAGTCTTAGTTATTTCTTGGCAGTTTCACATCCACCCTGTTTAGGGTAGTGAACCAAGGTTGGATAATATTGGCACTTACTGTGACATTTATATACACACTTATTTAAAAATACCTCCCACTAAATTTCTAAATTTGAAATCTAGTTATACTATACTTGTTTTTTCAAACATTTTCTATTCTATTTAAGTAAACAGAGCTTGACTCACACATATTCTTCTGGAGCCGGGGACGTTTTGAAGGGACCTCTCCTCCTTTAGGAATTTTTCGTCTTCTCAGTTCTAAAGTTATTGGCTGCAGTGTTTGAGAACCTTGTTCTAAATATATAAATAGAATGAAGATATTTCAATATATATGAAAGAGCTCATTCTTGTAGGAGAAAATAATTTTCTATAAGTCATTTGCAGGATTTAGAATTTGAATCCTGTAGTTTTTTTAGTTTAAATTATTCATTATATTCTATAATTATAATAAGTCAAAAGGAAATATCCATGTCATCACTTCAGTTTCTTAAAAACTATGCAATACTATTAGATTGCTATTATGTTGCCAATTCCAACAAACAAGTCCTACCCAAACACATTAAGTGTGATTTAAAACAAATGGCATAATCATAGATAAAACTCAGTCTGTAACACTTTAAACATTTCTAACACATAAAGACAGTTTCTATAATGTTTATGTGCAAATATGGAGCACTGAGTATTAGTTTTAGACTAACCGATATACTATGAGCTGCAATTCCAGAAGTAGGTAGGTTCAAGGATAACAAAATTAGAAGCCCAGAATCAAATGAAAATGTTATTTCATTTCAATAAAAGCTAATTCATGCCAGTGTACATAGGAAATATGATTATTTCCCATCTATTTAACAATGTTCTCTTTCTAGTATATTAAAAAAAAAAGCCAGACCTGGAAGCCATCTTTTCATTTTTGAGCCTTCAGGCCTGCCACAAATTCTACTGTGGGAAAATGGGAGGGGGTATTGTATGGACTGAAGATGATATGTAGTGAAAACAACATTCTTAGTCAAAGCCATTGTGCCCTGCAACTGTGCTGAGAAGAATGAGGGGGTATTTTCTGTTCTGGAGGTTACCTGATTGGTTCGTGTGATGGACATGTGGGTGGAGGGCAAGGACTTGAACTTTCTTTTGGGTGAGGAAAACCCAAAAGCTTTCAGATTCGTTTTCCCCCAGATGCGCAAATATGACATATCTAACAAATTGTAGCTTTGAGGTAGACCAAGCCTCTGAGTTTTTTTTCATTAGAGGTGTTACTTGGAACCCTGACATTAACCCGAAACACTTTTTAAATTAAAGCAACTCCCGTGAACTTCAGGGTACTGTCTGGGGTCCTGAGCGCCAAACATCAACCCAAACCTGGACGACGCAAAGACTCAGGTAAGATGGAGCGAAGGTGATGGGGTTTGCCGTATCAAGCAGAGAAACCCCAGAGGGGCCTGGCGATGAGCAGGATCGGCACATGGGAACGCGTGGCTGAGACGAGTGCAGCTGGCACCCAGCGATCCGGCCTCAGCTGAGGAAGAACCGCCAAAGGAGCCAGAAGCCGCAGACACCCGGGGAAAGGATAACTCGGAGCTGCATGGTCTCCTGGAGTCAGCCCATGTCTGGAACATAGAGATCCTCCCGATTGTTCCCAGCAGGACCAGCAAAGTCGGCCCACAACCCTGACCGGTAAACCTGGTGCAGCCTGGCAAGGCTTACACCGCAAGCCACGGCTGGTTTGAATCACCGTGGGCCTTGACCCTGCAGTTGCTGCCACTGCCGAACCCAATTCCAACCGGATGGGACAGCTAAACGACCCACAGCTGGATGAATCCGCCGTGGGTCATTGCTACCAGGCCACCGCTGAAAGGGTATGGCAAAGCTGTCTATGGCCAGATTGATCCCTTGTGGGCCTTGGGGCCACTGCAGCTGCCACCGGAGCCGATGCTGCCCAGCAGGAGTGGTGATACGGCCGGCGGCTTGTTCAACCCACCATGGTCTCTTGTCCCCCCCCTGCTGCCGCTGCCACCTTTGCTGGAGCCAATGTGGCCCAAATGGAGCAGTGAAGAGCCCATCCCACCAACAGCCCTCACTCCGCAGCACTTGCTGCTGCTGGGACCAACCCAACTTCTCCGCTGGCAGGCCGCTTCCTATCTGCCCCGGTGCCAATTGGGCCGATGGTTTCCCCTGCAGCCATGGGAAGTCCTTGTTGAGCCCGTGAGAGGATGAAGGTGAGGACTGCAGGAGCCCCAATCAACAGAGCAATTGCAAGGTAGAGTTTGAGGGGCCAGGAGCAGCACCTGTGCCCTCTCCTCCCTCCTTGCCGGCCGCACTGACACAAAGCCTGCGACAGCTGCCAGAGCGACGTGAATTGGGGGAAACGCTGGAGGAGTCCATTGAGGGGGAAGCTTCCCCGTCAACGGACACCTGTCAAATCGACGACTCCTTACCAAAGGCGAGACGGGGAAAAGTGCTGAAGGGAAAGCCAACCCAGCCACCTGGGAGGCCTGCAGAACTGCCAGAAGCTCCTGCAAGAGGACCTAAACCAAAGGTTCCTGAGCCCAGACAAAGCCAGTGGAAGCCCAACCCCAGCAGAAGCTGGGTCCAGAAGGGAGGGGATCCCATCTCAACCAGGCCCTTGCTTTTCGTACCGGTCCTTCCTCCAACAGAGGCAAAACTCCCCCACGCAACAATGCAAGACTGAAAGCCGCATGGGAGAATGGAAGAAGAGAGATTTGCCAAACAGGCTGCAGAGGCTCCCCTCCCTCCTCCAGAAGTCAATGGAGATCCTGCCGGAAAAAGCATACCAAACTGGTCGAGGGAAGCAGTGGGGAGGACAACCCAATGATCAGAGAAGTAATCCATCCCTTTGCTATCAAAATCCGATGGTAGTACCGGAAACCAGAGTCCAAGGGAGAGTAGAAGCCATCATCGATACCGGCTGCACCAGATGCCTAATCAGCCTATACATAGTCAAGCAGCTAGGCATACGTACGAGGCCCCTTGAACACCCCATAAGCTTTGAACAAGTTGATAGGACACTAATTGGCAGGGCCTCTGCCACCTTGGTCACCGAGCTTGTCAGACTGGAGATGGGTCGTCACTGAGAAGTTCTCCATTTCGTAGTTGCCCCAAAGATGACCGACTCAGTAATATTGGGACTCGCGTGGCTAAAAAGTGAGGCCCTGCAATCTCCTGGGAGGGCGGTTATAGGAAATTAGTCATTGGTGTTGGACCATTGCCACCTGTAAGGCAGGACCACCTCCTAGAAGCTATGACACCAGAAGAGGCTAGCGCGTCAAGAGACTGCAGCTCCGGTAGGGACGCCCCACCTGGCAGCCAGCAAGTGCCAAAAGAATGCTGAGACCTATCGGGGTTTTTTAGTGAAGAGGATTGCAATTTTCTTCCCCCTCACCACTGAATTGACTGTGCAATAGTGTTTGTACCAGTTTTTGTACCATAATTGTAAATTACCCAAGCCAAAAATGTACTCCATGACTCTGAAAGAGATGGAGGAATTGCAGAAGTACATAGACACCAATCTGGCGCAAGGCTTCATCCAGCCCGCAAAAATCAAAGTGGCAGCCCTGGTGCTCTTCAAGGAGAAGGATGAGGTTTTGCGTTGATTTTCGTGGAATCAACGCCGTGTGCATGAAAACACCTACCCCCTTCCCCTCATGAAAGACATACTAAACCACTTGTTGAAGGGTAAGGTGTTCACCAAATTGGACTTAAGGGAAGCATACTACCACGTAAGAATTAGAGAGGGAGACGAGTGGAAAACTGCCTTCAACTGCCTGCTTGGCAGCTTCCAATTTAAAGTCATGCCATTCGGGCAACAAGGCCCCCCTGCAGTATTCATGCAATTCATTAACAAAGTGCTACATGAGCACCTATACCAAGGGGTCCTCGTTTACTTAGATGACATTCTCATATTCAGCGAGACCCTTGATGAACATGTGAAGCTCGTCCGGCAAGTACTGAAAAAACTCCTCGCTTGTAGCCAAATCTAACAGTTTGGAGAAGTTGCATATGATCCTGGGACCTTAGATTGTATACTTTTGTCCCAACATTTAGTTTTGACTGACCTGCTGGAGGCACCACAGGTGGTCTACCACGTCGTCGCTTAGTTTCTTTGATGTTTTCTGATGGGACCTTCACATTATCATTTTCTGGTTTTTTTTCAATCTGTGTATCTATTGAGAATTCTCTATCATTTTCAGATATATTCTCCTTGTCTTCTTTCCCATCTTTAGATAGGGCTTTTTCAGAAACTTTGTTTTTCTCTGAAGAACCAATTAGTTTTCCTTCTTTATCAGTTTTAGATCTTCGTTCAATTTTTAATGGCTTTTCATCCTTGTCTTTCTTATTATTTTCAGCTGTTTTCCTTTGCTCTTTAAATTTTTCCCATCTTTCAGGAGATGACGGAATTTCATTACATCTCTCCTTAGGTTTTGAATTATTCACAATAGACTAAAAACAAAGAAGTGGGTGATTTATTTTTATTACAAATTAATTTATTTACAGGATGCGAGAGGGAGATCAGATATACAATTAAACTAAGGAAAAAGCTAGAAAAACAAAATAATTTAATACTAGAGCAATGATCAATACTGAAAACTTTTAAATTCTACAAAAGAAATATACCTGACAGAAGAAACAGATGATAATCAAGTTTTTTTTAAAAAAGAAATACCTTCTTTTTAAAATGTTACACATTACACACTAGAAATATATGAATCAAAATTAAGATTGATAGAAAATTTGGATTTTGTGACTATGTTTGCACATCATGGTAAAGCTGTTTCGAATGTAATAGACATATGGAAATAATTAAAATTCATCATGTGATATGTTTGGAAGCTTTTGTTTTCCTTTATCAAGCTTCTCACGTTGACGTGTGCGCGTGCACATACACACATACATATGAATATATGATTTAGACATGGTCTTTAATCACATGGTTTTATTTATCATAACATAGCACAGTAATGAATGAAATCACTGCGCCTTATAAATAACAGTATATGGTTAGTGATGTGTGACTAGTACATTGTAACAAACTGATTCAAACAATTACAGTTTCATATGTTATTAAAAACATATTTATTTCAAGGTGTTTTTTTTTATTTTAAAGAGGCATTTTTTTCTCATACAGGGACAACATGCTGGACCCTGATTAAATAGAAGCAAAAAAAATATTTCCTGTTACGTAAGTAGAGAATCAATGCATGCCTAGATTTGCTAGATATGCATTTTATATTCACAATGATGTTGCATGACATGCAAATGTGGTCCATACCTTAAACTGCAAATCAACTTTTATTTGATCAAATTGACCAATAAGATCAATTTGACATACATAAAATTTCAAAATATTTTTCCTACCTGATCTTTGGAAAAAGGTTTGACATGTATACTTTTGACTTTCTGAATCACACCATCATAAAATTTCACAGTATAAGTTCCTGAAATTTAAAAGAAAAAAAATTAGTGTGACAACCTGAATTTAGTCATGGCTTCCCACTACCTGCTCTCATGTACATGCAAAATCCCAAACAAACTATTTGAACTGAAGTGTATATTAAGGACCTGGGAGTGTAACATATTTTACTTTCTCTTAGGGCACCTTCGGAAAGGGGAGAGTGGAAGAGGCCATAAATGCTGGGCTGTTCTTAAGGGTAATCTAAAACTATAAAGGGAACTCTAGGAAGAACCATGAGAATGGAGGTAATGGCTGGAAACTAAGATGGACTTAAGCAGTTCCGGCTGATGAAATGAAGATCTATGGTTTTAATAAACAATAAGGTAGGGTGGCAAATTGACTTGGATTGAGCTGAAGGCCTGTTAAGTGTGGCCTCAAGTCCACAAAGCAGAAGACTGCAACCTTAGGGTATTAACTGCCAAAGACAGAAGAGGAGGAAGCAGCTCAGGACCTATCTAGCAAATGCAAATGTCACTGATAGTGGTCAAAGGTAAGTGAAAAATCAATAGTGCTTGGCACCTCCAGCTGTAAATATAGTAGTGATGGCTCAGTAGTAGGCTTGGCAGCTGGAAAGCCAGCAGTCCAGGTTCAAGACCTGAGTGTTGAGCAATAGAGTGAGCTCTTATCTTCACCCTAGCTCCTATGAACCTAGCAGTTTGAAAGCATGCAAATGCAAGTAGATAAATAGGTACCGTGTTTCCCCGAAAATATGACCTGTCCCGATAATTTGCGAAAAGTTTTTCTTTACATTGCAAGGGGTTTCCTTGTAAAGCCTGGCCGAAAGAGCAGCCGAAAAAAATCCAAAGGCTGCTAAGGTGAGCGTCTCGCGTGCAGCCCCATCCCGACCCATCTCCTCTCCCACCTGCCACCCCCAAGCGAGACGCTTGGCTTACCTGTCCCTCGTAGCGTCGCCTTCCTCGCCTTTGTGTTGGAGGAACCCTTGGCGAAAGAAAACGTCTTGCGAGTTCGGAAGCCCGTTGCAAAAGAAAACCTCACGAGTTCAAAAGTTTTCTTTTGCAAGGTGCTTCACTGCAT
>JANHFT010000095.1:38693-75972 GCA_032467955.1 Pseudoxenodon macrops | reverse complement strand
GCAGGACTCTGCAAGACAACAAGCCTTGCAGAGTCCTGCTCCATGAGTTTAGCCGCTCGGGCGGCGCGAAGAACAGGAAGGGGAGGCGACGGGACATTGAGTCCCACGCTCGCCACCTCCTGCACCCCCAAAATAATACCCCCCCGATAATATGGCCAAGGCCATATTTTGGGGTTCAAAAGAAAATAAGACCCTGTCTTATTTTCGGGAAAACACGGTACCACTTCAGTGGGAGGATAACACCGCTCCATAACATCCTGCTGGCTACATGATCATGGAAACATCTTCAGACAGGGCTGGCTCAATGACCCTTGAAATAGAGATGAGCAATACCCCTATAGTTGGCAATAACTAGCGGACTAAAATCCACAGGGAGTCCTTTCTTTACTCTTTGTTACAGTTGCAGATAACTACAGTTGTTAAACAAATAATATGGTCATTATGTGAATCCAACTTCCACCACTGGCTTTATTTGTTGGAAGTTATCTGGGAAGGTACAAATGGGGATCACATGATCCTGGGACAGTGCAACTTATAGGCATCAGTTGTCAAATGCTTAAATTTTGAACATGTGAGTCTGCAGAAGCTGCAAAAGCTGTGTGAGAAACAGTCATAAGTCACTTTTTCCAGTGCCATTGTAACTTTGAATGGTCACTAAATTAATGGCTGTAAGTCAAGGACTACCTATATTACATCTTTGTGCCAAATCTCTAATACAACCATGTAAAGTATTGGATTTGCACAATTATCACATACACTTCTCCATCTGCCCTTCTTTTTGCCACCCCCCACTGATGCCTATGATTTTCTGCTCTGATTCAGAAAAGACAACTTCTAAAGAGCTGAAGGTGATCTCCAAAAATGATCCATACCTGGGTCGGAGGTTTTCTTAGACCCTATGCCAGTAATTTAAGAAATTAATCTACCTAAAATCCTCGTTGAGATAAATGATATATATCTCGAAGAAATAACACTACAACAAATATTTTATGTTAATAAAAATCAGAAACAGTATGAAAAAAATGATACTATTTTCTGTGGTACTCCTAAATGCTATAATGGAGAATACTGCTAGATATTGCTTCAACAACCCTATAAAAGGGTGCAAATTACCAGCTGTCTGCAAGGAATATAAATCCTTCCATTCCCTAGTATCCTGTCACAGCTGAAGAAGCAAGTTAAGTCCAGTTGCCTCCTGAAAAAGCACCTTTGGGACAACCATTACCTGGATGACTGAGAATCTCTACAGAGTTCCAGATATTAAAAAAGTTACATATGATGCCTTACCATCCTTGTTAATAGAGGTAACCTTTGCTGGATAAAAACGACAATCAGACCAGCAAGCTAACACCTGATCATTTATGTGAAATTCCTAGAAAAACAGGAAGCATTTATCATTCTAAGTTGTATAAAATAAATATGCTACTGTATTGTAATTTTAAAATAGTCTATTGTTACAAACTAATATTTTCAACAGTGGATATCATTAATTACTTTCTATTGAATTATAAACATGTTATGCAGCTTAAGAAAATCATTATCATAATAGCATCTCATAACAAAGATTGTGTTTGATATAATTAAAATAATCAAAATTAACAAACTGCTATGAAATGGCACAAATATTTGAAAACTGAATATTGCTACTCTTTTGAGTTAACCAGAGGCTAACCTAAATGAAATTAATCACAGTAACTATCTATACAGGTTTTCAAAAACTTGACTTTCAGCAGCAAAATGTTCTGTGATGATGGAAGCCCTAAATTAAAGTCAATACGTTATTCATCAACTTTTCATTAGAAACTAGCCTTATTAATAGAAAGTTATCATTCTTTTATTACATTATGTATAGTTATTATTAAGCAAAATAAATCTGTGTTTATGTTTAACAACTTTTCATTTTTCCCTAGTTTATTTTCCTTTGCAGGTAGTCCTCGACTTATAACCATTTGTTCAGTGACTGTTCAGTTAGAACTGTGCTGAACAAAGGGACTTATGACAGGTTTCCAAAGTTATGCAGCTGCAACATCCCCGCAGTCACATGGTTGCAATCTGGGAACCTGGGAACCCATTTGCACTGAAGACTGTTTACTAAGCCTCCAGCAATCACTCATTGTCATTTGAAATTTTCCCTGCTGACTTCCCCAAAATGACAATGGGAAAGTGGGCAGAGAAGGTTGCAAGTGGATGGTTAAGTCTTCCACACAGAGGAAGTCTCTCTTGAGCTTATGCCAGTCACTTGTACCAACCCCTCCCCCCGCAGCACTTCTCACACATATCTGTACACCCTCCCTAACCAGCACCTTTCATACACACCATCTGCCCTCCCCAAATCATGTAGCACTTCTCATGCACCCTCCCTGACCCACATAGCACCCCCTTACTTCTTTCCCAATGCAAATGGCTCTCCTCAAGCACCCCCACAAACCCTTCCCAACCTACACCTCATCCCTCTTTAACCCAAATGGTCCCCTTCCTGATCCATGCTGCAACCTCATGCATCCTCCACAACATGCATGACGCCTCTCGTACATCTCCTCACATCTTTCCCATTCTCCCACACCCCTTAAATCCCATCTCTCACAGCAGCAGCCACTTACCTGCCTGCTGGTCTGAGACTTGTAACTTCCTGCTGGCTTCTCCATTTGCTTTGATTGTGGGAAGCTGGTAGGAAGCTGCCTCACCCAACAACTGCAACAAATTCAGTTAACGACAGTAACTAGCACTGCGGAATTACCAGTACTAAGTGATGCAGCCACACTTTAGACCACATTGCTTAGCAACAAAAATTCCACTGTCACCATAAGCCGAGGACTATCTGTACATTTTTATCTTATTTGTTCAATAAATAACATAAATTGGCAATTGTGTTAAGTTCCTCTAATTTCCAAATTATATAATTTATCTGAATATGTAATTCTGTTACTAGACCAATGTTTTTACTTACTGAAGATCCTTCTTCGTCATGCAATCCTTCTTTCCTTAATTGTATTTTTTCTAAAGGACGTAAATAAGGACTGTCCCAGCAAAACCATTCATCATAGCGGTGATTCCAACGTTTAAAATGGATAAGGACCTTTCCTTCTTCATCATCAATTTCTTCAATGTGAGCTGGATACCTATATAAACAAAGTTAATATAAAGTATTTTTTTGCTGAATATATTTGAGTAAAACTGAAAATATACATTCAACAGTATATCCTTACACATTTATTTATTTAATCATTTTTTATATGACAGCTCATCTCACATACGAAGGCCTGTTGGTTAGGACCCACCAAGTGAAGCTCCCAACCAATGGGACCTGCAATATCTTATTAACTCTAAGAGGTTTAGCAATCTGTGAAAAAAAATTTTAAATATTTATTCATGACAATTTCTTCACATTATTCTGAAGAAATAAATAACTGTTTTTAATTTTCCAGTTCAAATCCTAGCTGGCAAAACACATAAAATACAAATACTGAGGCAACAGTGATTGTTATTCATGCTTTTGCTGAACAGGCCTTGAATGTTTTACAACTAACCTTTTCATAAATATTGTGGTAATGATCTCAGCCAGATTTGCATCAGTTAAGAAGATTGTCTGGACAATCTTTGGATGGCCAAGAAATAATTCAGCCATTTGGCAGTCCGCCCGCTCCTATGACCAATCACACAGGGAGACTGCAACTGTCCCCACCCATCTCTCTCCTTCCCATCTCAGCTGCCCACCTGAACCGCACAAAGCCTTGGAATCTTGGAGACCTAGATCTAGTCCCCATCCCACCACGCTTGGGAAGCCCAGACTGGCCACTACATGGTCCATCAGTGCAAATAAATCTGCTGCAGGCAGAGGACCCAGACTGACTACTACAATGCCCATCGGCTGTGGAAATAAGCCATGGTCTGGGAGGCCTAGGCCTGATACTTCATCATGGAAAGCTGGTACCACTCTTGTAATCATTTGGGAAGCTCCTTCTCCAAACTGCACATTTTAGAAAAGGAGCCCTCTGAACATTTGCAAGAGTGGCACCTGGTTGCAGAATGGTACAAGGTAGCCTCTGTATGAAGTTTGTCCCTCACATTGTCTGGGAGCAACTGTAAACAACTGCAGAAAATGCAAAGGTAAATGAAGCAATTCATACATGCGGCTGGGCCCTGTAGCCAGGCTGGCAGATTTCCATATGCCATTGGCCGTATGGTACCCAGCCCAGGTCTCCTGACAGCTTACTGCATGGAGTGGTAGCCAATGGGGTCTCCTGGCTTGTAACAGCTTTCAATGTGCCAATGGGCCCTGTAGTTTGTGGTCCTCCCAGACCCCCTGAGCTACCCATGCTCCACTTAATGAACCACACGATCATTTAATGCCTGGACTGGAACAGCCACAATTGGGGTCATGGAGTAAACAATCATCTCGCTTAACAACTGCTTTGCTCAATCACATAAGATTCCAGGGTCAAATGTGTCAATTGTCAAGTACTACCTCTACTTCTTTTCTTGCAAACTATTTTGCTTTAATTGTAAAGTATTCAATTTATATCTGAAAAAGAAAAAGTCGAGAATCTGTGTAAGCTGATACTTGTAAAAGCCTACCCTTTTAAAAGAAATCCAATCAAATAATTGCCGAATAGAATTGTGTCTAGAAAGGCACAATGCTGGAAATGATCGGGTTATGTCAATTATGGTTTCCATAACAAAAATTGTCATTTTTCTTCTAATAATTCATATTTACTTCTACATGTTTGCAAACATTTCATTATTTGGCTAGATAACACCTTGAATATTAGAAGGGAGTGGGGTTTGCTCTGTTTATATACAATAGCTTGCCCTGTCAGTGTTGATGGGTGTGTTGCTTTCTCCCTGATAATTCCTCAAGCAGTAAACAACAATCTAACCAAGAAACTACCAAGGAGAAAACAACACTCCCACCAACACTGACAGGACAAGATACTGTTTATAAACAGAGTGTCATTGATGGAGATGAGCGGCTATAGAAATTGAATGAATGAATGAATAGAACTCATTATAGCTATAGAAAATGCCATTAACTGACTTATAAAAATAGAGGTTAACCACAATCCTCGGAGCCGTATGAAAAAAGCAAAAAGCAGATGAGTCTAAAGCAGGGGTCCCCAACCCCAGGGCTGCAGTCCACTACAGGACTGCAGCCAGTTTAGAACCGGGCCACAGAAAATGCCAGGTGAGCATGTGTGTGCAGTTCTTCTCACGTGAGTGGTGTGTGCGAAGCTCCACTCGTGCGAGCAGCAGCAGCACATACTGGCCACTCTCACAGAACCATCCCCCTCTCTGCTGGGTCACCAAGCCAGAAATGTTGGGAACCACTGGTCTAAGGGAAAGTTAATACTCACAACTCTTTATATGAGCACAACCTGTGACATTCAGCCCTTCAATCCTTGACTAAACCATATTAAATCCCTTTCAAATAGTAATATAATTTTAATGTAACAAAAAAGTAATTATTAAATATATGGAAAGGAATATTAATTGCATTTACTTAATGTATACTTAATCCAAAATATGCTTATTTTTTAAAGTTTGATTCAGTCCATTTCAACATGATATTCAAAAAACAAATGTCATCTGAGAAAAAAGTTGCACTACCTTGCACTAAAATAGTTTAGAGCAAAGATGTGCAAGCTTTCAGCAGTTGGGAACTATGCATATACTTATCTGGTTGCAAACCAAAGTTGAAAAGATGATAGTATAACTGAAGAGTGATGTATTAAATATTATAATTTAATATATTTATTTTTTTATCTTCCAATAAAAACAAAAAAACAATTTCTTAAATTTAATCCTATAGGAGCATCTTGGGGGGATTCTGAGAGCCAACCATTCATTATTAGTGTAATGTCCAAAGCCAGTATTATAATTAGTCATCCTGATATATGTAGTGCTTAAATCAATTTATCTTTAGTTTAGATATCCTGAAATCCATGTTTTATTAAATCCCAAAAGCCTCTTAAATCAGGTGTGCCATGGAAGAGAAGAGTAGTAGTTAATATTGAAGACCACTGCTCGTTTTTACTCATAGTTACATTTAAAGCAAATCATTAAAAAAAACTTTCTTTGTATAATTTGTTGTAAATACCAATATAAATTTAGCTATTTTTGTTCAGTACATTATATTAAAACTTGGACAAATGTCACCATGATATTTTATTAGTTATTAAATCAGCTTAATAATTTAAAGGTTTTTCCACATGAATACAGCAAGCAAGCTCAGGTAAATTACTTCCTTAAATGTTATTGGAATAAAGCCAAACAAACAAACAAACAAACAAACAAACAAACAAACTAAATAAGTAAGTAAGTAAGTAAGTAAGTAAGTAAGTAAATAAATAAATAG
Organism: Pseudoxenodon macrops; assembly: GCA_032467955.1. Taxonomy (NCBI): domain Eukaryota; kingdom Metazoa; phylum Chordata; class Lepidosauria; order Squamata; family Pseudoxenodontidae; genus Pseudoxenodon; species Pseudoxenodon macrops. The sequence goes on along the minus strand of JANHFT010000095.1, from coordinate 69,620 downwards.
CTGAATCACAAACAGATCTGCACTGGAACATTTGTTGGTTTGACTCCTTGTTTGCAACACAATATGACAGCATTACAAAAATGTATCCAAGTTTGATCATGAAATAAGAAATACCAGTTTTTTAATCTGTCTCGGGCTTCCAACTGGGCTCCCACTTCAAAGTTGATACCTCTTCTGTTTGGTGGATGTTTTTTCATTTTGTTATAAGCCGTTGCTTTTATTCCCCTGAAAAATGCAATTAAACATCAATCACCAGAACTAGAGTTATACTCTTTTTGATAAACTGTCTGACTAATTAAAACAATTCACAATCCATGTTTCAAATAAAAACAATCTGTAGCATTATGTTGAAAGCACAAATACGGTCTTCTCAAGGCGAAGACTGTATTTGTATAGTCTTCATCTCAAACCTTATTAAAACTGAATTGTGACCGCCCATGTCAAACTTATTATACAAGAAGTTCCATCTCAAGAATTGCATCTTCTATGTGTATGAATCAAGTTAAAATACAGACTGCTTGGAATTAAATTATCTTGTGCAAGTATAGTGTTGGTACAAAACGATCCGTTCTATGTATCTTTACTTGCTCCATCTATTACAGGGCTGTCAAACTAGCAGCCCACAGGCCGGATACATCAGGCACTGGCCACGCCCACATCCAGTTTAGCAAAGGGGAAAAAGTTGTGATACATCATGTGACACCACCATGACGACGCGAGTTTGACAACCCTGATCTATTATCTTTCTTAATATTTTACCTCTGCATAGTTGCAGCGACTAAACATAATTAAATAGCACAGAGAAGGACTATGTGCCACATGGAATAGCTATTATAGGTTATAACTATTTCAAGTGGCTTCTATTTAGTAGTTGCATATAATATTGCTATAATTTGCAATAATATATACCCGATATAGAGAGTTATAATTTACAAAGTACAGCATAACTTCTCAATACTCTGTGATGTTCTAGGAGAAAACTTAATTCCCTAAAGCTTATTACTGAGTTTTAAGGTACTACGAAGTATATATTACATGTAACATTGGTATGTGTTTGCATTTAAAATTACAGTAATGATAAGTAACATCTGCAGAACCAGGTTGGGAACAGATTGACCTTAAGAATATCTTTATGATCAACACTGACTTGATGACACATAATCTATCATTAATCAATGTGCTTTTGCCACTAGCTTTATAATTTTACTGTATTTAAGTCATCTAATGGTCAACAAACTATCTGAGCAACAGATTTCAACTTTCAATTTTAGTCAAACTTCTTCTAAATATTTAGGATATTCATATTGTTAATTGGGGCATGAAATGGTTTATTAAATGTAAGACTGCAAACACTGTAACCCCACCATTTTATATTTCTTGTTTAACTCACTTGTTGGAAATCACTTGTTTAAAAGTTTGAAAATTTCTTTCAAGGAATATACAATTATCCCTACAGTTTCATAAGCTTTACAGTTCTTAGTTTTATGTACAAATTATAAAAAAGCTTTAAAATGCTGTTTTAAATATCATAAACAAGTTCCTAATCAGAATTTGATCATTTCTAATTTGAACGAATAAAACTACAAACTGAAACCACATCCGTACAAATTCTTTCATGAGACTATTATACAATAGCTTTAACTGGCATAATTTTTGCTGTATTGTACAGTACTGCTGGTTTTAATATAACCACAAATAAATTGTATGACTTGATTAAAATTTGCAGTTTTATAGAGCACAATATTTATATTACTGCTACAGATCAGCAGCTAAAGTGAAAGCCTACAGGGTCTCCTGTATGAGCAGGAGGTTGGACTAGAAGATCTCCAAGATCCTTCCAACTCAGTTATTCTACATTCTATTCTATATTCTCCAACTTGAAGTTGTAGGACAGATATTTTCTCTAAAACAATGTTTATGCCCTTCTAAGATTCCATGAGAAAGCCAGAGGCCTTGTTATTATGTTTATTAGGTAAGTCTTTTACCATATAGACCAAAATTATCCCTTCTAGTACAGTCTAATGAAAGCAGAGCAATGTAATTATCTCCTTTTCTGAGCACACTGTACATATTACTCTTATTACTCTTATAGATCTAGAAAACAGACTTATCTAGGGGATTAAAAGCTAAAATTCATCTTGAAGTAATCCTTGCTATCTCCTTAAGAAAAGTACCTTCTATTTCTAAACAATTGTACAAATAGAGCTTGACTTCTATAAACTTTTCTTTTTCCAAAGGGTTTTGTTTCCATCAAATGCTAAGCTACACCAAGGTTAAGTTTAACATGCTGTTCAACCCAATCCAGGCTGAAATTAGTATTAAATTGCTTGTATCTTAATCATAAACTGGTACCATGGCTTGCAGTAAGCTCACTTACCTCAGCCATGGCTCTGAGTGCCACTGCAGAAATAGCTGCCAGGGAGACAGTGTCACCTCACCAGAGGGGTGTAACAGACCATAGGCCCATATAAGCATTCAAACTGAATGGATGAAAAAACATGAAAGAGCATCTGTACAAACTGTTATAAATAAAGGACAAGCAAATACACGGGACAGTGTTTACTGTAGATAGCATGTATGGAATATGCTATGCTAAAAATCTTAACTTTTTAAGTCTGTACTGCCAAGAATTGCTTTTGGGAGATGGGCAGCTATACAAATTTGATAAATAAAACTATCGTCCCTGATATTGCCACAAAAGTACTTTTTCTCAGATGAGTGAGAAAATAAGTTAACAAGTACATTAAAAAGAGAAAATTACATAAATATTCAGGTCATATAGTTCTAATAATATGCAAGGTATGAACAATTTACTCCTACATATTAGATCATCATTTAGCACAAACTCTTCTCTACCAAACATCTCAAAAACTATTAACCATCATTGAATATATGCTGCACTTATATAGCTGAAAAGCTGCTGTCAGTGTTCAATTTTTCCTCTAAAAATCACTACCCAATACATTTTTCATAATATTGAAAATGTTATGATAGTCAAGAACATTTTCTTTTCTTTATTGTATCAGAGGCAAGAAGTGTGAATTTCAATCACTGAAGGCAAGTATCGGTAGTCCGCAATCTATTACCACAATTGAGACCAGAATCTTGCTCATTAAGTGAAGTTATTAAGTGAGACATCATGTGACTGCTTCGTTCAATGACCAGAATGTTGGCACTCTTGGTTGCAGATATTAAGCAATTACATGATTCATTAAGTGAAGTTCCAGGTAAAGAGTGCAGGGTGCCTCAGGGTTTTAGGAGTCTCGGCTCAAAACCCAAGCAATATTTTCAGCCCCTGAATGGGAAGACATTTTCACGCTCTGCTGAGCTTTCCAGGGCCTCCCCTCACCTCTGAGGCACCCCGTGTTCCATACCTTAGTGTACTATCTCTCTGCAAAATCCTGCTTGGGTATGGCTCCCTCTTATCTTTAGGGGTTGGCTGAAAAAGCTCCTGCCAAAGGATTTCAAGCATGGAGCTGAAATCCTTCAACAGGGTGCTCTTTCAACCAACCCCCATGGCTTGCAACCTTCTCTGTTGAATTTCTGGAGAAGTTGGCAAAGTTAACACATGGTTAACACATGATCGTGGGGTGCCTGGCAACCAGTTGCAAGTATAAACAGATTACCAAGCACCCAGATTGAGATCACAAGCTGGGGTAGGAGACATTTTGTGATGGTTAGAAATGCTATAAAGCATTTACAAGCCATAAACCACCCTGAGGCCATTATTAATTAAAATGTTCTTAAGTTAAGGACTACTTTTGTCATTATGGGAATTTTTTAAAATTTAGACTGGCACTTATTGGTCAGCATATGGCTTAATAATACTCTCTTGAAATTCATCTCACCAGACAATGTTTCCAAATCAGCTTTCCTTCTTCAGGAAAAAGATCAACACACACACACACACATACCAGTAGCTCTTCAATGTCAACTACTAGCATAGTAGGAATAGTAAAACACACCATACCATCAAGAACAATTATAAGCTCATCCAGTTCATCCCCTGCAATTCTGAATGGCAGTGATCATTTGATTTGATTGGTTAATCTAAAATAGCAGCAGTGAGTGTCTGATACTTGATCTTTGCAACTGGATGATTTTTATACTGTACTAAAAGCACATTTCCAATGTGGCTAAATAATGCCATGTCACTATGTAATCTTTCTACAATCACACTAAAAGGTAAAGGTTCCCCGCGCACATACATGCTAGTCGCTCCCAACCCTAGGGGGCAGTGTTCATCTCCGTTTCTGAGACAAAGAGCCAGGGCTGTCTGATGACAATTTCGTGGTCATGTGGCCGGCATGACTAAATGTCGAAGGCGCACGGAACACTGTTACCTTCCCACCAAGGTGATCTCTATTTTTCTACTTGCATTTTTACATGCTTTCGGACTGCTAGGTTAGCAGAAACTGGGACAAGTAATGGGAGTTCACTCCGTTATGCAAAAGTATTGGAATTGCCATAGCTAGATGGCACAGTCCCATGACATCACCATTTTGAGTGTTGCTTAACAAAATAAATTTGGGTCCCAATACCATGTTAAATGAAGATTACCTGTATTATGAAACCAGTTGCAATGGAACTAGAAGATTTAGAACAGTAATTATTTTTAATACAAGTCTTGTAATGGCAACAATAATTGTTTTAATCATGTGCAGATCATAATCAATATATTTATTTAGCTCATACCAATTCTTTATCAGAACTGTTCCTAAATTTTTAAATCTACTTAAGGAATGGTATAATTTTTTCTTACTAAAAATCAACACATTATTCAATATTACGTAAGACTCTTTAATGATGAAAATGAGTTATCTGCTCAGTTTAAGACAAGAGTTTAAGAGTCTTAGTGATTTCATAAGGCCAGGTCTCTACATCATAGGTATCAAACTTGCTGAGTCACGTTGATGTCACATGACGTATCGTGAGTTTTTTGCCTTCGCAGAGCTGGGATGGGCATGGCCTGCACATGACACCCCTGCTCTGCATCTTCTGATCTTGCATTGTTCCTTTGAGTTTACTATGCTCTGGCTGTTGTCAGCTTTGATGCTGTTCAGCTATCATGTTCTTTGGAAGCCTGGTTTCCTTTTATTGCTCTCTTCCTAGCATAAATTGCTTTCTCCAGTGAATTTCCCCACATGACATGGTTAAAATAAGTGAGTCACAACTCTTTAAAGAATTCCATTGTGCATAAAAGAATTAATTCTGAGAGGATTGTTTGGGATCTGAATGTAATGAATTTCATAAGATATTTAGAATCAGTTCTGATAGAAATCCTCATTTTCCATTCCTTTTGGTCAAATGTTTTGAAGATATTGGTGAAGTCACGAAACAAATGTTCATGGGACTCCTGCCACTGACAATGTTTCTTAAGGCACTTAAATTGTTACAACATAAGAAATATATTCAAATTCTTATCTCAACAAACTTGAATAGTGAAGTACTCTTTGTTTGGTCCAGTGTCTTTAAAAACGTGGGCAATCACTTTTAGTTGAATCATTAAAGGAAGGCTTCGAAAAACCCTTCAATTACAGATTGGTTTATTTAAATTTGATTATTATTCTTTATCTGTAGTAACAATGTTGTTTTATTTATTTCAGGTTGTACAAATATACTTGAGAAAAATATTGAAAAAGTAGGATAAAATGCAAAGATTTTAAACATACATATTCATACATATGCTTATATTTTCCTTTTTATCTTAGTTTTCTAATTCAATATTTTAAAAAAATGTTTCCCTTGCTTTTGTTTAAATTTTAAAAAGATTTAAAAAAACATATACCTAGAAAGGCATTATTTTGAATATGGCATTTCTGGTTGATTTCTCAGATTCAACATAGTCAAATCAGAAATATGTATTTTAAAAAATTAATAGTTTCCCTTACATTCTACACTTAAGGATTTTAGTTCAGATAAGGATATGCCAAACTAAATCCAAAAGTCGATGAGGCTAAGACAAAAGCTAAAAAAATACTTTAAATTATATTTACATTTTTTTTATTTATATGGCTGCCTATCTCAAACTTATAACTCTGAAAAGTTAACCGTTAAAAATACCATAAATCATGTAACAATAAAAACAACAACACACCAACATAAACCGAAGTCAAGATAAAAACAGAATAAGCAAAAGAACAACAAAAGTCGATGGGGTTAAATAATTTTGCCTTTCTCTTGTATTAAGAACTGGGAAGTGGGCAGGACTAATTTTCAAAACCATTTGTGTAACCTGTGCAGTTCTGGCTTGGACCAACAGAGGTCAGTCTGCAAACAATCATGACACATTTAAGTGGTAGATACACAGCACATCAGGAAGACAGCGCAAGGTTGTATGGCAAACTGCCACAATTATCATCTTGGGCAAGCAGGTTAAATAAAGCCACACTTTTGAGGAGAACTGTTTTTCTAAGTGGCATATGCTGCAATGAAAATGTTACATTTTGGAATGAAGTAGCAGTACATTTTCAAAAGTTTCATTACTGCTGAATTAGACAAAGTGATGAAGAAACATCATTATAAAAATTTATTATTTAAATAATTTTTTCAAAAAAACAAAGACAAAATTTCAGAAAAAAATACTGCATTAATATTCATTTAGCCCCCAAAATAAATTATTTTAATTTAGAGTATTTCAGACTCCAATGTTGACATACCATTACTCCATGTTTGAAATATGAAAGATCTAGTTATAAAGAATCACCCTTAATAAAGACAAAAAAACTAAACACAGTTCAACTATTTTGTTCTACCAACATCTCTAGGTAACTTCAGAAACTTGAAAAATGAATTACTCTGATCCCACCAAGAATGAATATGTTTAGTTGATTTCTTGGTCAGACCAATTAAGCCCAATTCTGTGCAAAATAAATCAAGATATCAAGGTAAAAGCAGGACAAATAATTTATTCCAGGTTGTTCTCCCATAAAGGTAATGTTTTTTAAAAAAAATACAGAATAGCATGCAGACATTCGGTAAATTTAAAAAAAAACCACTTTGCAATGTCTATGGTCGGTACAACCCTTCAGAGCACTGACCTCTTCAAACAGTAAGAACCCCGAGGGTAAACAATTAGCAGAAAACGTTATATAACTGCAACACCCATCACGTCTGTCAAGTTAATAATACGCGCTCCCAAGTCCCAGCGATTCCTCAGCACTTATTCATTAGCCTAACAGTTGATTTCGGGAATGCAATTTTGAAAGATATCACAGCACAGCGATGTCAATTACTGCGACCACTAACTAAAAAGGCTATTTTTGAAAAACGGTATCCGGAGGCGGTCCCTGAAATCAGGAGACGGAATTGAAAAAGCAACCACGCGCGCCAAGGCTTGTCATACACAAAAGTACAACTTTTCATGCCGTCGAGACATCGACGCGGCTTTGCCTACCGTCCCTGTCCTACTGTCCCCCCCCCTTTTTTTTTATTCGTACCCATTTCCTGCGTTCATATTCATGTTTATACCAATACCTGTTATCTCGTACATGTTTGACAAACTAAATAAATAAACTAAATACATTTAGTTTGACAAACTAAATAAATTGAACCCAGACGTTCCGATTTAAAAGGCGAACGCAGCACCTCCAGGCGACCAAGGTCATAAGTAGAGGCATCCCAGGGAAAAGAAAGAAAAAACCACCCCAGCACTTCTTTAAGGCCTCGGACATCATCGGTGGCCTCCGACTCCGAGAGGCAAAGCGGAAAGCATGGTGCGGCCGGCAACACCTCCCGCCTCCCAGCAAAAACTCGCGAGGCCTCCGCTCGCCAAGCCCACGCGGGCGCTACGAGCCGGAGGGGCCGGTATGCCAGGCCCCAGGACCAGCCCCCTTTAAATAAATAAATAAAAAAGGCTTCAGAGAAAGCGGCAGGTCAGGAGCCATTCGCTTACACGGTGCGTAACTGGGCTCCGCACTGAGCAAAAAATCAGACACCCAAACCCCGGGAGTCTCCCACAGACTCCCGGGCGGTCCCCGCCCCTCTCCGCCTTTGTGAGGCCGTGGCGGGGAGCCCTTGGCTGTTCCCTTGCCGGGTTTCCTCCGGCTGCTTTCCGCCGGGAGTTCCCTAAGAAGCGTGTGGTATCTTACCGGGTTCTTCGCAAGGAAAAAAAAAAGGCGTGAGCGTGGAAGCCGATTCTTCCCGCGAGCTCCTGTTACCGAAACCAAACAGCCGACGACGACGACGCAGCAGCAGTGCCACAAAATGGCCGCCACGGCTGCAGTGCCGCTAGTCCGATCGCCGTGAGGGGGGAAAAGAGGGAGGGTCCTTGGTGGGGAGGAGCGGGAGTGGGCGTGGCTCTTGCTGTCGGGCGGGAGCCCGGAGAGGCGCAGCTTGCGGGGCGGCTTTGCTCACAATCTCTCCCATTCGGAACCTTTGAGGTGGACGAATAAGATTGGTGATCCCGCGCGGTCGCTATCGCTGGATCTCGAGTGTGTTGCAGATATTCAGAAAGGGAAACGCTCGGCTGTCTAGCGGTCTTTATCCACCAGCATCCATAACAGCATCGCGCTGCTGTTGAGTCTAGTATACAAAGTACTACGTTATCGGACGGAGCAGAGACCCGTTTTCTTCCACAAAATTACACGCTATGTAAACCTGCAAAGAAAGAAACCGGGGAAAAAGGTTATCGCGGTGTGATATGAAATCACGTATTCGGAGTGCAGATTTCGTTCTTGGTATCTTTTAGCTGCTTTAAAGAATCTTCGGTAACCAGTTTCGGCATGACTTCGCCCTGAGAGACGCTATTATAATCTACCACTGGAGGAAATGCTGGACTGAAAATTAACCCCACTCGTGGCTGCTTCATAGGATCACGTTTTACCCCCATAGTAAAGATCGTCAAGAGATGAGTCGGTGGATTAAGCCTGCCGTATATTTCAGCAAAATCGAAACTAGAAGAAATCCGAAATACTGGAAAATTCTTTCGATCCTCTTGATATAACACTAAATCATGAACGAATCAACATGCTTATGGGAGATATTGCTATTTATCTTCACGTGTGAGGCTCGGCGCAGCTGCCCCACCCACTATAATTAATAGCTAATGACACTTGTCAAAGCTGCTTGTACATGTGATTACTATTTTCATTAGGTCGTCCACGTAATGCCAGAAGCGTTATTTCTTGCTCAGAAATCTGCAGGAATTTAGAAACTATTAAATGATAATTTTGAGACAAGGCTTCTTTGAAATTTGCTTTACAAACACTTTTTGGAAAATATAATTTTATAGACCTAGCCCACTACCAAGAAAAATCCCAACACACACACTAATCAAAGCTGTTATCAAAATTTGAAGCCCAAGATCCTGTCTTTTAAGTCCTGAAAAAGTTCCTGGAGGCTCTAAGGATCCTGATGGGGCAAAAGCAGCTCAGATTAAACCATTCCAAGCTGGAGCTGCTTGTCAGCAAACATCTGAAAAGTCCTGTACTGTATTTACTATGGTCCTGTACTTACTTTTGATGTGCCATGCAAGCCTGAAAAAGTTAGTTTGTGACTCAGGGTCTCCTAGATTGTCAGTTTCTATTAAAACAGAAGGAAGCTGTAGCCAAGGGACTGTCCAATTTTGACTAGTTACCATCCTACCTTGATCAGGATGTATTGGCAAGTTAATCATCACTTCATTAGATGGTCTATGTGGGGTTGCCTTTGGAGATGACCTGGAAACTCCAATTGGTATAGCAAGCAGTGTCCTAACTGCTGATAGGGCTAATCCCTACCCAGTTTTGGAGTTGCTGAATTGGTTCCGGCAGGCTTCCAGGACCAATACAACGTTGCAGTCATTACCTTTAAAGCCATTAAAGGACTGAGCTAGATCAGACAATGCTTTTCCAAAAGAATACAGCAATTTATTCAGACATTTATACAGCGTCTGTGGAAGATCCGACTCCTTGGAAGATTTGTGAGGCATAGACCAAGCAACAGATCTTCTCAGGAATGATTTCCATTATGAAATATGTACTACCCCAGTATGGGTGGCCCAATAGTCCTTGCCTTAAGAAAGCAATTTACAGTAAAGTACTACTGTCCCAGTTAGCTGTTGGTCCATTATTCTGTTTACCATCATAGTGAGTTATTTATAATTTTAATTGTATTTTATTCCAAGCTATTGTACTCTACCCAGTCTGTATATATTAGGGTATCTTATAAATAGTGTATTGAATGATACGATGATGCTGATGTTCTGATCTTGTATCTTTTGGAATTATCTCCTTTCTAAATGAATGGACAGGTTTAAATCTTTCCAGGACCTCATGTGGCCTTGGGACCTTAAGTTGTGTGTCTCTTGAGTTAATTTGATGTGCTTAACACAATATGTATCTGGTACATTATGTGGTTGAGGTTAGATACACCATTATAACTCTTTCCATTCACACCTACTAGCATATGATCTTGTCAATTAAATTTGCAGTCTTACTAGTTGCTGTATCATGCAAATCTGTAATGCTTTTTGTGTGTGTGCAGAAAATGGAATTTGAAGTCATAACTAAGAGGTATCATTAAATAGCTATTCTCCCTAGAGGTGGAGCCAGCAGCCAGGAATGGGTTAACACTGGCTGTTAGCCTATCAGGACTGAGTCTGCAAAGCCTTTTAGTCCACCTTCCTGCTCTCCTTTCTGCTTTTTTGACTCTGTCTAGCCGGAACAAGACATGTTAATAGGAGCTCCCATTCCTAGCCGTTGTTGGCCAGTTTTTTCTCATTAGATCTTTACTTTATTTTACTTATCTTTTGGAAGCCGATTGAAAGGATCGGCTAACAGCGTGGCGGGCGATATAGCCCTATTCCGCTGGGAACCTTCTAAGAAGTTCGGAAGGCTGTCGGCTGGCAGTCCCTTCCTTCGGCGATCAAGGGCTATGTTCCCTGAAGCGCCTTGCCAGTAGGGGGAGCTCACTTGATCCTCTCCTCATTGAGACTAGGGATAAACGCAAGGTTCTCCCTAGTTTGTCCAAGCGCTCTGAGTACCGACCTGCCCCTTATTCCAGGAATTGGTCATTTCGGGGTTCAGATGGCGGATTTAGTTACCCGCGCCTGCAGCAAACCTCCTCCCCCAGACAGGGCCCCCAGGATAGGCAGGGAAGACAGGGTCAGAAGGGATCTTCCAAATGATTTTTCCGGGGTAGCAGAGGATGTTCCTTTAGGCGCTATAAAGGACTACTCTGGCGATCCTCCCATCGGAGGATGTCTAGTGCTATTCACCAACCAGTGGAACATCACCACCTCAGACGTGTGGGTCAGGATGACGGTCAGGGACAGACTTGCCCTGGAATTCCTCTCCAGATTCCCGGGGCTATTTCTATGCTGTCCGGTCTCCAGGGACCGGACCAAGCGATCTCTCATGACCTTGGCCATCCAACACCTACTAGACATTCAGGCAATCCAAATTGTACCTCAGGAACAGCGCGGGCAGAGGTTCTACTCGCGTCTGTTCCTGGTCAAAAAGGCATTGAGGGGATGGAAAGCAATTCTGGATCTCAAGTACCTGAACCGTCACATAAAATACTGGCGGTTCAAAATGCTTCCCTCTTAACTATCCTGGAGGGAGTAAGGGAAGGAGACTTCCTTACATCGGTGGACCTGACGGAAGCCTACCTTCACGTCCCTATACTACCTGCCCACAGGCAGTATCTCCACTTCCAGTATGCAGGGAAACACTATCAGTACCAGGCCCTTCCATTCGGCCTGTCATCCGCCACCAGGGTGTTCACAAAGATAATGGCTGCTCTAACAGGCTATCTCAGAACACTTACCATAAGGGTCCAGTTCTACTTGGACGATGTTCTTCTTCTGTCCAAGTCGGAGTTCCAGGCCAGGTCACATCTGAACATCACTCTTCAGACCCTCAGGGAACATGGGTTCTCAATAAATCTACCCAAAAGCCATCTGGTTCCCACCACTCGCCTTCTCCATTTGGGGGCCTTCATAGACACGGTGGAGTCAAAGGTATATCTGTCCACGGAGCGTCCGGCCAGTCTCAAGAAATTGGCAACACGCATCATTGCAGCAGGATCCAGCTCGCCGCTGGAGCTCTCTCAACTTCTGGGCAAGATGGTGTCATGCTTCTCCATTGTTCCTTGGGCTCGTCTCCACTGCAGACCTCTCCAGTGGTTCCTTCTTCCAATTCAACGGTCCTTCAGGGGGATGTCGTTGTCCAGGATCTGGGTCCCTCCAGAGGTCGTCCACTCCCTCCAGTGGTGGAACTCCTGGTCCATTGCCAAGGGCTCATCATTCAGGGAACTCACTCGGTTGGTCCTGACAACAGACACCAGCCTCTTCGGTTGGGGGGCTCATCTCCAATCCAACATGGCACAGGGGCAGTGGTCCCAAGTGGACTTAACACACAACATCAATTGGTTGGAACTCAGGGCAATCTGCCTGGTGCTTCTGTCGTTCGAGGACCTGGTGGCAGGGCAGGACGTGTTGGTCCTAATGGACAACGTGGCAGCGAAAGCACACATCAACCATCTCGGAGAGACTCAATCCAAACAGTTGATGTGGGAGGCACTGTGCCTCGGCCTCTGGGCGGAGGCTCATCTTCGGTCCATATGAGCCTCCCACATCTCTGGGGAATCCAACAGTCAGGCAGATTGCCTCAGCCGGACTTCATTAGATCAAGCACAGTGGCAACTAGATCCTCATCTGTTTCAACAGGTGAGGGACCGTTCTGGCAGGCCGTCGGTAGACCTGTTTGCCTCCAGACACAATCACCAACTTCCCAGGTTTTATACTAGGTTCAAGACGCAGGGGGCGGAAGGAGTGGATGCCCTGCGCAGCCCATGGCCACCAGGACTGATTTACGTGTTTTCCCCTCTACCTTTGATTTCGAGGGTTCTACGGAAGATGCTGGAGAAGACCGAACTCATTCTCATTGCTCCCCACTGGCCCAGATGGCCCTGGTTTACGGACCTCCTGAATCTGTCGGTGGCTTGGCCCTGAAAAATCCGTCTGGGCGAGAGGTCCCTCAGCCAAGGCTCAGTATTTAATCCGGACCCGCAGTGGCTCCAACTGACCGCCTGGCAATTGAGCACAGGTTGCTGAGACAAGACAAGTTTCCAGCTGATGTCATCAGAACCATTCAAACTTCACGCAGAGCATCTACTAATTGCATATACGATGCCACTTGGAAAACCTTCTGTGACTGGTGCGACAAAAAGACAGCTCGCCCCTATGGACGCATCCATCATTGACATCTTAGTTTTTCTTCAGGCCGGGCTGGAGAAGGGTTTATCCCCTAATACCCTTCAATGACAGGTGGCTGCCTTGTCCACAGTCCTGTCATGAGATGCTAAGCAACCCTTATCTCAACACCCTAGAGTGAAGCAGTTCCTCAAGGGAGCCACTAATTTGCAGCTACCGGTAGTACATGTTTCCCTCCTGGGATCTCTAAAGTATTAGACTCCCTTACCAGGAGCCCATTTGAACCGCTCAGGGAAGTGGGTCTGAGTTTTCTTTCTTACAAAGTCTCCTTTTTGATGGCTATTACTTTGGCAAGGCGCATATCAGAATTAGGTGCCTTGTCAATCAGGGAGGATCTCTGTATTTTTCATCCGGAGTAATTTTGCATCTGGAGCCATAGTTTATCCACAAGATAAATTCATGGTTCCACAGGGCGCAAGAACTGGTGCTACCTAATTTATGCCCGGCACCGGTTCATCGCTTAGAGAGAGCCTGGCACACTCTAGATGTTTGGTGAGCTCTCTACATCTACATCAAACGGACTGCCTCTTTTAGGTGCTCAGAGTCCATCTTTGTTTCATTCCAAGCGGGACATCTGGGGCAGAAAGTTTCATCAGCAACCATCGGATGGCTGCGGACTTGTATCTCCAAGGCTTATCAAAGTCAGGCCTTGCCAGCCCCTAGTCATATTACTGCTCATTCCACCAGGAGTGCTGCCACTTCGGCGGCTTGGTCCACCCAGGCTTCCTTGGAGGAAGTCTGCAGGGCGGCCACATGATCTTCTCCCTCTCCATTCATTAGCCATTATAAGCTAGATGTTTATGCCTGTGGAGGCAGCCTTTGACAGAAGGGTGCTCCAAAGTGTCCATTCTGTTCAGGGTTCCTCTAGCCAGGACAGCCCCCCCCCCCCAATAGGACAGCCACTTTGGAATGTCCCATTCCTGGCTGCTGGCTCCACCTCTAGGGAGAAGGGCCATTGGTCTTACCTGATACGCTCCTTCTCGTGGAGATGGAGACAGCAGCCAGTCCCTCCCTGTGGTAGTATCCAGTCCTGGAACCTTTTCCATTCGTCACCTGGGCGTAGAGAGTGTAGGGGGTCTACGATTAGGTTTTTATTGTTTCAGCTCTACACGTCGTCTGCGTCACCACCTTCGTCAAAAAGCGGGAAGGAGAGCAGGAAGGTGGACTAAAAGGCTTTGCAGACTTGGTCCTGATAGGCTAACAGACAGTGTTAACCCATTCCTGGCTGCTGTCTCCACCTCCACAAGAAGCGTATCAGGTAAGACCAACGCCCCATTTATACTACAATTACATGACTTCTATAATGCAACCTAATAATGGAAACAGACTATTGTAGTCCCTGTAGTTTTCTTGGCAAGGCTTTCCAGAAGTGGCTTTCCATTGCCTCCTTCCTAGGGCTGAGAGTGGCCCAAAGTCACCCAACTGGATTTGTGTCTAAAACAGGATTAGAACTCAGTGTCTCCAATTTCTATTCTGGCATCTTAACCACTACACAAAACTGGCTTTCCTATACACTTGTCATACAGTATATACATGACAATTATGTTTTCTAATAAGCCATAAGCAAAGCTATGGCATACCGTGCTGCGTTAATACTGCCATCAAGTCATTTAATATCCATCTTTTCATGGCATATCACACAATAATTAGCACATTTTAAAGGGAAATGGAGAAAAATCCTTCATTACGCGTAATCCTCAACTTACAACCACAACTGGGACCAGAACATTTATTAAGCAATGCATTTGCTGAGACATCATATAACCAACCACACCTTATTTTAGATTTTTGCTGGGGTTATTACACAAATCACCAGAATCATTAAAACAACACAATTATGACTTGAGACCTTTCCTGCTGGCTTCCCCATTGACTTTGCTTGCTTAAAGCCATCTGGGAAGCTTGTAAATGGTAACCATGTGGCCCCAGAATGCTGCAACTATTATAAATGCAAATTGGTTGCCAACCATGTTTTGGAAACTTCACACCTGGATTGTAATCATGTGACCATAGGGACATCTTGACTACTGTAAATTCAAGGACCTGTTGTAAGATAGTTTTTCAGCACCATTGTAACTTCAAACAGTGATTAAATGAATGGTTGTAAGTTGAATACTTTCTGTATTTTAAAGGATGTCATATTATAATAGGATGTCAAAATTGCCAAATATACATACAATTCAGGTCTAGTTAATTTTTTCTTTTTTTAAAGGATGTCACTATAAGATTTAATAGTTATTTCAATCTGCCTCAAACATATTTGTCCCTTGGGTGGCAGAGAACAAAAATTGCAGTATGAGAATATATAATTAATGCTTCAATTCAATAATTGGGTATACTATGTAACAATATTAGTGATACTACATAAAATGTCAATGCAATACTAAGTGAATACGAAGCCATACTAATTGAAATCCTTTGTTAAAGAATCTATCTAGGTAATGCAAATGTAGAATATAAACAGTTTTGCACTGTAGGTTTAATTGTATAACGTAGCACTTTTCATCAAAATTATAATAGACTTTTGAAATTTTCCATCTGAATGGAATTTCTAGTTTGCAGGAAACTGCTTTTTGTATTGGAAAAATATAATTTTAGTAATTAAGGGGTAAAGTTTATCAAGTAACACATTAATCCATTTATACTTCTAACAAAGTGGTTCCATGGATAGGATTGTGATTAGTAACAAAATGACTACATCAAAATGGAGGACTGTGAATTATGGGAATATGGGCAAAATGTGAAAGATTATACAATCTATAATTTTTGGCTATTAAAATTTTCTTCACTTCTGGTATGTGCGTTCTTTAAAATGTTTGTGGTGTGCTCTTTTTGTAACTTGTATTGCAACATGGAATCGTGATATTATTTGTAAACTAAATAAGAGATAGGGACATTATCTGTGATAGCCTGTTCTGTTTTCTTCCTTTCACATTCTTACACCTGCCTTAGTGATTTCCAGGATAAAACTATTACAAAGTAATTTGTATGGATCTGTGTCTTGAAAACAAGAATTCCAATTAGTGGCGAGATTTTATTTTATTACCACCTTGTCTTTTGCTTCCACTAGGGATGAAATTGACATGTACCAGTATCCTCGACTTACAATCACAATTGAGCTCAACATATCTATTGCTAAGAAAGACAGTTAAATGAGTTTTGTCCCATTTTATGACCTTTCTTGCCACAACTATTAAGTGAATAACTGCACTTTTTAAGTTAGTAACACAGTTGTTAAATGAATTTGACTTCCCCACTGACTTTACTTGTCAGAAGGTGGCAAAAGGTGATCTCATACCCCAGGACACTGAAACCGTCACAAATATGAATCAATTGCCAAGTGTCTTGAATTTTGATCATATGACCAGGGGGATGTTGCAATGGTTGTCAGTGTGAAAAATAGTCATAAGTCACTTTTTTCAGTGCCATTGTAACAATAAACGGTCACCCAATGAATGGTTATAAGTCAAAGACTACCTGTACAGCCAGAGATTGTCATTTGGATCACATTTTTGTTGCTTGATTACAGAAGAGTTATGAGTAGAAACAAACAAATACAAATACAGCACTAAAAAGAACTTGAAAGTACTCTTAATAATCATGGTGAAATGTTCAGATGACTGATCTGATATACTTGGATTCAACATTGCAGGCAGTGAACAGACAACTTTATCTGATTTTTGCTCTTAGTGTACGGATTTCCAAGCTTTTATGGGCAAGGCAGGTTGGAAATACTAGGAGTTATAGTTCAACATATCTAAAGGATACCAATTTGGGAACAATGGATCTAAATCTACAAATAAATGAACCTGTTTTCAAAGTACCAGTTGTATTGACCAAAATGTTTATTCTTTAACAACAGACAGTATATTTTGCAGATTCACATTTACAAGTATATTGGGGAAAATCCAGTGTAATTTTTTAACCTATTTTGCTGCCCAGTAGGGCAAAATATTATTATAGAACAGTTAGTTTATGATTGAATTATAGTGACATGCTGGGGGGGATATAATTGTAACAATTACCCATCATATTTTAGTTGTCAACAGTGTTTAAACCTGGAAACGTGTGCATCAGAGAACATCTTAAAACAAATTAATAAATACAAAATTTAAAAAAGTAGGGTAGGTATATGACACCTTGCATATTGGTGTCCCATTGTACAAAGATGCAGAATAGAAAACTTACAGCACAAACAGAACCAGTCTAAGGAAATCCAGAATCTCCTACATAGAAATAGACTCAAGAAACTCTCATTTTTGGCAAGTCTGAGAAATATCAAAAGCAAGATGGACTACATCTGTTATGTGTGGATGTATTTCTCTTCAAACAGCAATCACTTCTATTCATCTCCTTGTCCTATAGAACAGATCTGGAGGACACCTAGAAGCTGCAAAAATAATTCTGAATTTGATCTGTCAGTAGTGTACAGTGGTGACAGGATTGTGTTAGATAAAAAAATATTTTAACAATCACATGCATGTTTACTCAGAAGTCAATCCCATTAAATCCCATGACTTTAATGAGGCTTTTTCCAAGTACAAATTAATAGGATTCTAATCCTTATTATTTAGAACTAAAATTCCATTTCTGATTTTATCAAGAGGACTGGCCAAATTTTGGTAGAGAAGCCTATTTGAATAGCACTTAACGCCTCAGAACTCTCAAGCTAAACTTTCAGAAAGACAAGAAAATGTATCATAATCAATGCCTGGATTTCGGGTTTAGTTAGGTTTAAAGAATCAATTACGTACAGTTCCATGGGCATCACTTGCATCTGCCTGATAACATAGTTGAAATAGGTATGGGATATATTGCCTTACTCCAGTCTCTCCCTGCTCCCCCAAACTGAAATGTGACAGTTCAACTCTCAGAAGTTTTAGCCACAGTTATGCTATTTAGAGAATTCTGGGCAATAAAATCTACATTTTGGAAGATCCCTAGAGTGAGAAATGCTGCATTACTCTTTCTGTATGAGTCCACAAATAATATAGCCTTTACCCCAGGATAATCCATATGCTGCTGCATAGATGTATATATATATAATTACAGACTCTCAGACAATGGCCTTATTTGGAATCTAAAAATTAATAATTCCAAATTTGTTACCTTAAAAGCAGCTAAATCTCAAAAAATACTATGAGGTAAAGAGTGAACAAAAACTTTGGCATTACAACATAGATCATCTTAAAGGATCTAATTTTACAGCACAACTGACTCAAAAAGGAAACAGTAAATGTTAATTCCATTAATAACGTGTGAGACCCTTCTAACAAGTATCATAATTTCTGGCAATAGAAGGAAAATATATATTTCTTTACCCAGTTAGATCATACTAACCAGTGACTTGGAAATACTAATACTTCTAGGACAAATCATATTCTTACTGGCAAAGGAAGAGCTCTTAGCACCAACTTGTAAGAATTAATAAAGTTGATTTTTGTTTTTCCATCACATTATTTCCTTGACCATTCACACTTTCTTTCCAAGAAATTCAAGCCTGTTATTCTGTCCAGAAATTTGATGAAAGAATTACACTCACTTCCAAAATGACATGAAGGAACACTGAAGGCTTTAGATTCAGGGATGTGCTTGCAGTATAAGAACAAAAGAAAGAAGCAGAACTGAAGCACCAGTCCTCCTCCTATTCAGCGTGTTCTGGGTACTGAAAGAACAAAGAGAACAACAGTCTTTCTGAAGAAGGCAGTGATGCTTAGGCAAGAATAGAATGAAATCCAGAGTAAGACAGCATTATACCATTTAATAGTTATAATGCATGATGTGAGAAATGTGTATTTGTAGCTCTCAATATTTTTTTATTTAATATGCGGTTGTGGAAGGTAGTACAGATTTGATTTTAACTGCAGAACTGGGAAACATATATTTTCCTCTATGTACTATAGTCACAACTCAAATTATATTTCTGAAATTGCTAATGGTCAAGGAGAAAACAAGACAGATATAATTTGGCCTTCTCTATTTCATTCTGCATTTAACAGCACACTGAGGATATTTAGAAAGTGATAAAAAGAAGTAGAGTTAATTTTCTCCAATCCTGCACCTTCTATTCACTTGAATCTCTCCATCTTGCAGCTTCTTTAATCCAATGTTTAAAAAGATGATTTTGTCTGCTTAGAATAAACTGAATGGGAAATAGAACACGAAATTTTGATATTGGCAGGAGCCTTTAAGTAGTTATTCATGTTTACTCTAAAAGGCTTTATAGCACCTCAGTACCTGATTTTAGTTTATGCTGAAATAAGGAGGAAAATCTGTAATATTGCAATTTGTCCTACTGGATATATCTCCATTCTGGAGAAATCCCAACCACAAGTTACCTAAATTGAGGTGATTTTGAATTAAAGAAATTCAAGGATTTCTTGAGTCTGAATCATCTAATCCAAACAAACGTAAGCTAAAAGTGGCTTAAGACTTAAGTAGTATCTTCCCAAATCACTGTAGGCAAAACAAGGGAAATATAGTTTCACTTTCTTGCTGTTTTGCTCTGTACCAAAATTCAATTCAAATGAGTTTTTGTGTTTGGACAATATTGACGCTTGGAACTTTAACCGTAAGGTACAGTCAGACATAGCAAAAGTCATCCTGTCTCACAAGCTACAGCTCATCTACTGCTTCAAAACTTATTTTTGGTAAGAGAATTGTTCTCGAAAGGCAGAAACATACCAGAGAAACTGTTGAGAAGAAAGCAGTCAGCAATCTAAATGGCAGTACCAGACAGAATATGTACTTTCCCAGCCTGAAGTAACAATTTTACCTTAAGTGAGGCATGCCTAGTGAAGTATTGAATCTTCAGGTGACAAGTAAATTCCAGTATCTGCAAACAATTTGTTTCCAACAGACAATTCCACTAAGATTTCTCAGTGCAAAGCAAATATAACATTTGGGCTTTGACAACACAGAACTGCTGGAAACAAATATTGCAGGCCTTAGGACTGGCCCAGAAAATGATTTAACATTTGCTCTCTGGTGCCTCAAAACTCTTTCTAGTATGTCTATGAAAATTCTCAGTCATCCAGGTCAGGGTTGTTTCAAAGGTGCTTTTTCAAGGGGCAACTGGACTTTCTGTTCTTTCTTTGAAGATGTTTCGTTTCTCATCCAAGAAGCTTCTTGTTCTTCAGCTCTGAAACTTCTTCTTCAGCTCTGAAGCTGAGAAACAAAACATCATCAAAGAAAAAACAGAAAGTCCAGTTGCCCCTTGAAAAAGCACCTTTGGGTTTTTCTAGTATGGTCACGGATTTGAATAATTTGGGGATTATTGAAGATTCATCAACCTTACTAACAGCATAAATAAATGAAAGCATCACAAAGAACTGTAGGATCTTGGAAACTCTAGAGGAAACAATGTGAGGCTCCAAAAAGGAAATGCTGGAGCCAACTAATTGCTCTTTTTGCACTGTCTTGCCAGAAAACAATCCTTCACATAATTCCTTTGATGAAACTGGTGTCCAAGTGCACAATCAACATGCGCAAGAAGGACATCTCTTTGCGGGTATTTTCAAAGATGATTCTGGGGTCATCAGACTGGCATCGCAGGCAGTTTGGAGCCATCACCATAGCCAAGTTGTTTACATCCATCTTGGTTTTGCCTACATTGATTGGCTGGGCAAAAATCTGCAAAATAAATAAAATATAACTCAAAGAGGGGGGGGAAAGGTTTGGTCACAGGCAAGGTAATTTAGCTTCTCTACCTCCTCAAAGGAAAATGTTCAGAGAGACAGTGGAATCACTTTAGATAGCCTTGCACTGAAGGCTGCCTCTGGTGTACAATGATAGAAGAAATTTAAATTGGGTGTTTCATAATATCTGCAAATACAATGTGAAATGACACACACACACAATTAGAAGAACCATATAGATTCTTTATACTTTTAGAATGATTCCTTCTCAGGCATTCTCTATCTATGTACCTGTAAAAAGTGGATGAGGTAACACAAGACCAATTTATTGAGCTCTGGCAGAAGTTCAACTACAGCCACTGCAGCATCAGGATTCTCATAGTTGCTGACACATTCCTTGTAGAATTGTTGTGGGATGACAGGCTCTTCCAACTCCCGGTACCACAGCTTTAGCAAAGAAGCTTCAAGGACAAGAAGCAACCCAGAGACATTTACAACAATTATAGCATGCTGTCTGTTTTACCAACTTTATATATCTATGTTTGTGTACTATGCTTATACTATCTTGGAATTGCTAATGTGGTTATTATATCTTTGTGATTTAATATAAACTGCTTTGATGTGTTAGTACTAAAATAAGTACATAAAATGTATAAATAATATGTGGTGCTTACTGTTCCAAGGTGGATCTCTAAGTAATCACAATACATTTTCCTCCTCTTCCTAGATAAATAAAATAACTGTCTCTATATCCTTCTTAAAATGAAAAACAGCACCATATATTGAAATCCACTGATTCAGGCTTTTGACAATCACAGGATACAAATCATGAACAGAAAGGGTTAGGGCAGCAACTGTTCTCTTCAGAAGCAATTACTAAAAGTTTTGTAGCAACTGAAAGACAGGACACATATAAGAGATATATATTTACAACTTAAAACTACTAACAAACTGAGGTGTTTAATTACATTTTCAATAGTTTTGTTGTTCTCTTATTTCTCCATACCTGGTATATTGGGATCACTAAGGTTGGTAGGAATCTTCCACTGGTCCACCTGTAGTTTTAAAGCATTGACTTCATCAATATCGCCAGGAATTCTGAAAGCATACACAGACAACAATAAAGCTGAGGCAGAAAATCATACACACCCAGAAGAAAGGACAATTAGTATCACAAATAAGAAACATTATCTGGAACATTTCTAAGAGATAGATACATATTTAATAGTAAGTAGACAAGCAATGACCTGTTGTGTCATTGTTTCAGAGATATTTCCTTACCTAAACAGAAAAACAGAATGAGTAAGAGCAGCCTAAAATACATCATGAGTGATTTCCAATGTCCTGCCAGCTTCCCCATTGATTTCCTTGCACAAATCTGACAGGAAGCATTGAAAATCTTTCTTTCCCTTCCCTTCCCTTTCATTCCTCCCTCCCTCTCTCCCTTTCAAGCACTAGCATAGAGGCACTTGTTCAGAAGAAAAAGGTTGCAAGATGCTTGCATTTCCTATAAGCATATTTTGTTCTAAAACTATATACGAAATCTTACTCTCAAGAAGAAGAAATATGATATGTGATCAAATATAGATGAATGATCTAGTGTTGATAGCTATCACTACTGCATCATTTAAACAGTTGTAGTTAGATATTCACCTGAATATCCCCTCAGTCTGTTCTCCTCCGAGTCGCAGTACTTGCTGAGACAACTGTGTTTGTACCCAAGGCAGCTTGTTATCTGGATACATGTCTTGCTGCCGTGACATGATTTCTTCCAGTGAGCTGCCAAACAATGAAGGTGTCACAATAGCATTCTTGGCATGTATTATCTCCTCAACTGTAGGCTTCCGAAGACCCTGTAAGAACAAAACAATTTTTAAAAATGAAACAACCCTCCCTAAATAAACTTGTAATGGGTTGAAAGGAGGTTGTATTTCATCTTCCATTTAGGTGGAATGCTCGGAGAGAAAAGTATTTTCCTAACCTTTGAAATATACTATCCGAAGAAGAAAGATGGGGATTTCAAAAGGAAGGGTATTTAAAATTGTTTTTAAAAAACAGATACAAAATTGGATACTGAATATACCCATGATTTTTCTTTTTAGGAATATACCAATTGACAACTTTTAAAGGAGTATACTTATTAACTGATTACTTTTAAGCATATGTATACGTACAACCATCACAAAATTTTGCTTTAGAAGATGCAATGTTATGCAGAATAAAAAGAAAAAAGCTTAAGTTAAAGAATTAAAGGGATGAAATAATAATAATAGTTAAAAAAGAATTTATGCAAAAAAAATTCACTACACTTTTTCTATATCTTTCTACCCTTGTAAAGGCTATTGGTTTTCACCACACCGATACTACACTTCATGCATAGCATTTTCTCTTTAAACTTTTATTTATAAAATACCTTATTAACTTTACCCAGTAACAAATTTCTTGGTTTTCCCCTTCTTGACCCATTCACTTTTGCTTCATACACATCTTTAATCCTAATCCATTTTCTTTAAATGAGCAAATGGCCTCACTGTATTTTTTCATACCACTATTCTGAAAGTTGCACTAACTTCTAGTGTAATTCAAGGTGCTGATTGTTACTTATAAATTTCTACGTAGCTCAGGGGCTAATTATATGAGTTGGGTTTGCTTGTCTAGTAATATCTGGGGAGAGGGTTTGCTCAGGTCAAAGGAATACCATCTTTGGGTATTCCAGGCTTAGTTCTTTTAGTTATACATCGCTTTGCAACAGAACAGCTTAACCCTGGATAATTCAACCATTTGCATTTTATGGCCTTTTTGGACAATGTAGAGACAAATAAGTTCATGCTACCCACAAATTGTAGGGAATTGGACTGATTTGAGTATTACTGTACTGATTGTTTTTTCCGAGGTGGTGGTTGTAAATTTATTCTATGGATACTGTAAACTGGTCAGAGTCTCTGGAAATAAAATGGCAAATAAGTTGTCATAACAAATAAGATCATTGCATTTTCATACAGATCTTCTGTTTACCTTAGTTTCATAGATTCACATTGGTCTATTCTGTTATCATTAATTCTTACTCTTTATCATCTATTATTCCTATATTCCAAGTCAGTCTTTCACTCACCATGATCATCATCATCAGATGGGACCATACAAACTGATCTTTACTGTCTAACAGTAGCTAATGTTTTATAATGTTGTGATGGTTATATGCATACATATGCTTAAAAGTGACCAAAGTTCACATCTTATATTATAAGATTGTATCAAGACTGAGATTGTGCATTCCCTTTCCTTTTCTCATCTAAAAAGCTGAAAGATGTTTTGTTAATTATTTTTTGTTCAACTAGTGCTTTTTTGCTCTTTTGAACTTGACAAATTAACTTTTAACTCAAAGAGTTCTTTTCCAACATATATTGTTTATCTTTACTGTATTTCCAAACATACAATATCATGCTGAGTTCAATTACTTTATCAAAACACTGAGACTTTCTGAAACTAAGAGTTATCATAGATTTTGTCAGTGGCAATTTGCATGTATTTATTCGAACTCCCAGCATGATGGCAGCATCTACAGAATTAGCTGCAACATACTGATTCTGATTCAAAACACTGCTCTCTCTAGCTCATTACTTTCAATGCTAATTGCTAGTATTTATACGGAATACAAAATCTTATATAAAGTTAAGTTTGACTGCTAAAGTATCTTAGCATGATTATTCAACATACTTCAAAAACAACAACACCAAACCTGATTTTATTTAATAGTCCTTCTCAGTCTTACTTTTATTTCCTTCTATATTTTTCTTCCATAAAGAAAATCCAGAAAAATGTTTCAGATTTTGTTTTCCGTTTCTTACTAGTACAATAAGAATGTACATCTGCAATTTTTGAGTCTATTTATTCTCATTGCTGATAAAAGCAATCCCAATAGTTGTAGTGATAAAAAAGGAAAAAGAAAGTATTCATTTAAATTAAATTATGGTATTTCTAACTACTCACTTTTTTGCCTCCAGTGATTGCTACTTTTTGCAGCTTTCGGTAACAATACCTGGCATAAGTGCTGATTGGTAGACCTAGCAGATAAAAATGAACAAATTAGAGTGGCCCTGGAAAACTCTTTTAAAAAGAAAATGATCCCAGAGCATGAATATCTGTACATCTTCTCTAACCCTAAACCTTATTATCCCTATCATTAAATATTAAGAATTCTACATATTCATATAAATTGTTGAAATTAATCTGGACAGCTTTCTCCAAGAAAATAGTTGTGCAATTTTAGTTTTTTTCTGAAAGCATTTTCCCCCTGTACTCAATTCATTTATGGTAGTTTGAGCTAGGAGAAAATCTTAAATTCTTTGGTGAACAGTGCTATAAAATACCATATACTTTCAGTGGTAATAATTAGACCATTTATTCTCCCAATTCTAAACTATTCCCAAAGTTTGTTTAATCCACAAATCTGTATTATTAACTCATTCGAAAATCATAACATTCAAAGACAAACTGTTCCCCATTGTTTATTCAAATTCTATTGCTTTTTTAAAAAACTGACTAAATCTTCCTGGGTTTTGCAGTAGAAAACAACTTTACCCATTATAACAAAACAAAAACTATCTTCTCACTATGTTTTTGGGAGATAGTTGCCATTATTAGCACTACTCTCAGATTAGTTTTAATATCAGAAAGGTTGTCTTGAAATTATTACATAAAGTTGTCTAAGGAGATGTTGATGGTTCTAGGATGTTCCCAAATTGCCATTTATGTATGTACATATTTATTTAAAAGGCTTCTCTCCACCTTATGTTCCATAACTGGGCAGTCACAATAAACAAACAAACAAACAAACAAACAATCCATCATCAAAAAATCCTAGTACCCAACTCCTCCTTGCAACATTTAGATTTTGAATTCCAGCCTCACCCTAAAACAATGCTTAGATTGTTTCATAAGGTGCTATATCTAGAAATGATGATGTTACACACCTTTGCACTTTTAGTTTCAGCTGGAACAGGTATAATGTGTCTGCTGTCGCCTGAAATATTGGATAAGGGCCCTCTAATGCTGTAAGCTTGTATTGTTAAATTAAAGCTATTGCCTGAATCACAAGGCTCAAGCTTACTTATTGGATAAAATTAACAGCAAGGAGTAAGTAATGAAGGGGGGAAAAGGCCATTTTTGCATTGCAGATAGTTTATTTTATTTAAAGCATTTATATGGCCACCCAATTCAAACAATGTTACTCTGGATAACATATAATTGACCAATGAACAAAAAAACAAACAAAACAATAACAGCTACAACAACAACAAAGTAAAGTAAAAACTACCACCTTAAAGCAAATATTTTTTTTAAAATCTGATGATGTGGAATTCAAATTTATTGCACTGTTCCAGAGAGAAGTGCTGCTCATCCTAACCATTAACTCTTAGGGAAAGAGCCACACTTTTACTGCCTTTTTAAACACTTGCAGTTCATTTCAGCAATACTGAGTGACATGCACCTTGGGAATGGTGTTGAGGTAACAGAAAAAAAAACCTGAAACGGGTAGAAAGTTCTTGTAAAAGAATCATTTAAAAATAAGGAAAAAACAATAACACAAAAGACGTACATCAAAGGAAAATAAATAAGAATCAACTGAGGAACATTTGGTAAGGAATTAAGGGAGTCTGACTTGGCAATAATTGACTGGAAAATAGATCTGGAAATGGTAGAAAAATGAAAGCATGCCTTTGACATTCAAGTGTAGTGAAAAAGAAAATATTTCTAAATCAAAATGCAACTGTGCTATTGCATGTAAATATTTAAGTACCTCTTGTCAAATTACATGTTTCAATGAACCTCAAAATAGTCTCCATTGTTTCAATTAATCTCTCACTGGTACGTACTGGTATGCATTTAATCATGCAGAAGAAAGTCATATTAATTTAAGGGCTTCTGAAAACATAGTTTGAGCAGAACTGCCTATATTTTTGCATACAACTGCAAAAATGTATAGAGAATTACATTCAAAATGCTTTGTGTACTTTTGTTTGCTGCATCTAATAAAGGATATTATACATTGGAAACACTAGTGTAGAGTTGACAAATTTACAAAGGGGAAGTCCAAAATATTTACGGAATTTTAGTTTTAAAACATTTATAACATTATACATAATATAGGGCAAAAATTAGACATCCAAGGATTATCAAACAAATCTCAATTACCTAATGAATCTGATAGATTGAAAAATCAGGATAAACAAAATAAAGCACTTTTAATAAGGCAAATAAGAAATTTCATAAATTAACTAGCATAAAATTTGGAGAGGATCACTAACATAAAAGAATTCAAAAAGGGTTTGAACTGATTTATGAAGATAAAAGTAACAATGAATCTTAGCTATAACACCTGTATGCTATCTCCAACATCAGAGAACTCCTGCCTCAAAAAATGGCTGTTGTTTGATATCATATTGGGGGCTTCCCATAATTATGTATCTATTATTTAATGTGAGGAATATGGCGGTAGAAAGGCCTTTGATCTTACATAATATGAAGATATGCCAATATTGCGTGGGTCAGAAGGAGAGTTGAAAAAATATCTGCAGACACCCTCACAGCCTGGAGATAAACTATTTCTACTTCTCTCCTCAGTTCGCTATAGAATAGAATAGAATTAGGTGTTCAACAGAGTGATGGCTCAAGGGAAGAAAGTGTCCCTTTGTCTATTTGTTTTGCATGCAATGCCCTCTACAAACTTGTCACTTGTATTCTACGACTTTTATTGATATTGTTTCCTGATTGCTTATTTGTTCCCTATGACTAACATTACGTGTTGTACCTTATGATTCTTGACAAATGTATCATGTCCTTTTATGTACATTGAGACATGCACCAAAAACAAATTCCTTGTCTGTCCAATCACACTTGGCCAATAAACTATTCTATTCTATTGTATTCTATTCTCTCACAGTACTAATATTACATTTGATGCAAGACAATACATTAAAATAATCAGAAACTGCTCAAAGAGTAAAGCTTACCAACAGATAGAGCATTCTTAAGATCAGATGAAACACTTTTTAAAAATAATGAAAATTATCTAGGTAGAATATAGGTGTGTGTGAGAGAGAGTGAGAGAGGAGTTGGAGAGAGATTCTCAATGGAAAAATATATTAGTAGGTAAGGCTGTGACAAAAGCAGAAACTGGCACTGATGATGTTACCTAGTTAGGGTAATGAAATGTCTGCAAGAAAACAAGCAAGCTCAGAGAGCATCAAAGATCCGTCATTTCAGCCCTAAACACCAAATATTCTGCTTTACTGATAGCAGAAGCTGCCTGCACTTAATTATTAGGATTTTAAAAAGTAGGTATCAGCTATTGGACTGAATTGAAGTTGCAAGACTACAAAGAAATGGAAAAAGAAGACCATCTGCACAGAAGATGACCAAATTAGCATTTTTGCTGGACTTTTTTTGAGGCTTGGAGCCAATGATTATAACTGATCCCATCTGGATGGAAAGATCCCAACTGCTTTATGAATGTAAGGTTGCAACCCAATCTGTGTTTATTTGGCTACAAGTTCTGTTGAAATAAATGAGACCGTAGATTGAGACAGTATTTATTTATAGTTAATCTTAAGAGTTTACAGATGCAATGTTTACATTAGATTACTATATAAAATATTCTAGAGTGAATAAAATAACAAAATAAATTATATAGATTTTACTAGTAATTAGTTCATTTTACATTTGTTACCATTTCTGTATTGCTGATTCTTGCATATGCTCCAGACTAAATTTACTTATATTAAAGTACAAACAACCGCAATAATTGGTGTCAAATATCTGTGATACCCAATCAAAGATATTGGCTGCTTTTTGTTTTCTTATATGTTTTACCTTCATCCTCTGTGCTTTGTTTTCTCTTTTTCCTGGATTTTGAGTTCTTTTTATTTTTCAGATCCAGAAGTTCCTTAATGCGTTGGGTAACTGAAAATACAAAGTATTTTTAATTGAGTGATGGCAAAACAGTCAAATATTCACTGTCCTCTTCCATCTGCACAAGATTTGACTTCATTGAAGAAACCCAAAGTGCATCTCCCTGTGAAATATATTTGCCCATGTGTATGTTGTTTTTCTTTACACTTATCACAATCAATAACATGAGTCTAAGACCCAAACCTTAAGGTCTCACAAATTATTTGAACAATGTATACAATCTAATTTGATTGAATTTAAAATATTTTTTCTCAAATTATTATTTTGACTAAGAATATCTAAAATGTTTGTTTTCCCAAACTTTTCAAATCAGTATGAACTGTGCTCTATTTGGGCCTTATACTATTAGGATCCTGGAATATAAAAGAGATTCTTAACTAATTATTTGCTTTCAATAAACCTCAGAATACCAAAGAATGAAAAAAAGCATCTTTGTATAAACATCCAGTTTTTTCCAGTATTCAGCCTGAAATGTAATTAAAAAAAACTTTAAACTCATAGCAATTAATTATATATGCCTAGATGGGAAAACAATTTTGTCTGAGCACAAAAGCTAAACAAGATTAGGCCTCTTTAGGTCTTCAGTGAGAGATTATCAAGCAATTCCAGGACTGTAGACAAGACTGTGCAGTTGAAAAACTTCCTGGAAGAAGGTAAAGGCAATTAACTTCCATACTGTTACCAAGAAAACATTCCTGTAGTCACTAGGAATTAAATTTGACTCAAGTGCAGTTATATATGTCATAATTTAATATTAATACTTAATTGGTTTTAATAGTTAAATTATGTTGATTTACTTTGTTTTAATTGTGTATGCTGCCCAGAATCACATGCAGCTATATTAAATAAATAAATAAATAAATAAATAAATAAATAAATAAATAAATAAATAAATAAATAAAGTAAGTAAGTAAGTAAGTAAGTAAGTAAGTAAGTAAGTAAGTAAGTAAGTAAGTAAGTGTGGGGGGAGTTTTTTTTAAAAGTTAGAGAAAATGGTTACCATGTGAGACCGTCAATGAAGATTCTCAGCCATCCAGGTTTTTCAAAAGGCAACTGGACTTTCTATTTTTCCATTGAAGATGTTTTGCTTCTCATCCAAGAAGCTTCTTCAGCTCTTCCATTCCCCACCATCCAGTCAGAGCAAAACATCTTCAAAGGAAAACCAGAAAGTCCAGTTGCCTCTGGAAAAAAGTACCTTTGGGATTACCATGTGACCCTCTCTGTCTTGCTCAAGCATAGCCTCTCCAACCAGAATCTTTTAACCACTGATTTGTTGTACCATAATTGAGACATTTAAGGGAATAAGGTAGTCCAAGAATCTTAGAATCCTGATTGATGCGTAAGTAAAGTTGTGTTCCTTCAGTTACTTTATCAGTAAACTGGCTCAGAGAACGATCTACAAAGTCAATGAATATGACAATAATGATTTTATCTTTTGTCTGTTATGCTAAATATCCTCCAGTTTTAGCATATTATTTCTAATTAATAGACAAAAATCCAGGGGGGAAATGTTGAAATGCCCTTTAATATGGTATGAGGTTATCAGCATTTTCTTATTTAGAAAATTGCTTGAGTGTCTGTTTGAGTGTATTATCTGTCATTAAATCATGCTTAATATAATTCTCATCAATTAATTTAACCTGAGACAATTAGAGGTTTAAAACAACAAAAACTCTGATAGTTTAAAAAAATGTCCAACCAACTTTTCCTTCTTAGAGAAAGAACTTTGGGTTTACTCAGAGAGAAAAATACATGGGGACAGAAAGTTTGATAATGAGCTTCAGCAAATATAATAAGTTCTCACTGAAGCGAATCAGATGAATTACGGCTGATGGCAATCGTAAATAGATTTAGAGATTCATAAATTATCTAATGAGGCATGGCCAAATGCAGTTATTATGAGCTGCTATGCAGCCCTGGGTACATCCTTTCACCTTACTGCCAGACTTTATTTTCTTAAGGAAGAAAACAAACAACAGTTTAAAGATTCAAAGGATTTAACATCAGAAGGGAGTCATAAAGAACAAGGGCAGAGAAGGCCCTGTTGTAATATCTTCCCTCTGGAAAGATATCGGAATGTCTTCCTTCCTTCCTTCCTTCCTTCCTTCCTTCCTTCCTCCCTTC
>JANHFT010000095.1:21252-33658 GCA_032467955.1 Pseudoxenodon macrops | reverse complement strand
AATAATGTATACTTCCAGAAAGCCACATCAATTTTAACAGCATCTGTACAAGTATAGTCTGAAATGTAAGTGTCCTGCTGTAGTATTAAGATAAGGTAGCAAACAGTGTATATAATCTGTACTGTTTGCTGGGAGGCAGATTTTTTTTTCTTGTTTTCCTCCCCAAAAGCTAGGGGTGTCTTATACTTCGGAGCATCTTATACTCCGAAAAATATGGTGGTTTTTATCTTTTTAACTATAATTTTAACAATCATTTCTTTTTATTGATCCTGATTGTATTTGTTATATTCTATTCTTTTTTTATTATTTTATGTTGCAAGACATTGACCAAATAAGTATTATAAAATTATTTAAGCCACTTTAAGATAAATCTTAAATTATAAAAAGTACATTTGAGGAAAAGAAAAAAATAGAAATAAGATGGGAAGTTAACAACCACACGCACACACAAAATTCAAATATAATCCATCCAGTTGGAGTAATGGAATTGTCTACAGTATGTACTGAAAGTCCTGTTTCCGTCCCACCCTCCAAGTACTGGTAGTATCTTCAGTGCTATTAGAATGTGAAAGATAATGGCAAGCCTTCTTCTTTCTAGAGAATGACTGTTGCTTTGTCCAATCAAGCAAAATGCTCTGTCTCTGATTCACCAGTCTAGCTATCATTTCAGAAAATTATCTAGTGGCTGAACAATTCTATGGTTAAATGATAAGCATGACTAGTTTTAGAAGGAATTGTATGGGAGAGGCTTTGGAGAAAAATAAAAAACGAATTCCCTCTATTTGAGCTTTTCAGCTTGAGATGATTTACCAGATACTTTAGATGGCACTGTTGTGCTACATTACAAACTGGGTATGTGTTACAAATATCTTCTTGAATTTTGGACAAAACTTCACTAAGTTCTGTGCTGAGAAAAAATAAAATAAAAGATAGATGGAAAAACATTTTGAGGTAAAAAGGGTTCTGCAGCATTTCTACAAACTGTCACCCAATTCTCCAAATGCTTGTAATTTTTGGCTTGCAGTTATATTATAATCTCTACAATCCATTTAATGCTGCTGATTCTTTAACTGACTGTCTCTGATAGATGTTCTTAAAAAAACACATTTAAAAATAAATTATAAATTATACAGGCAGTTTATTGGTTATCTTATTATATAGGGGAGCTTCTATATTAGAGTTTCTATCTCTCAAAAATCTTGGGATAAAGCCAATTTTCAAGCTTTTTACTTGCACAACATTGTCCGCCTGCCATCTTTCTATTTTAAGCACTACTTTTTCCCTCCTCTATTAAAGTTGCTCTCTACTAACTTTTTCAACCTATCATGTTGTTGTAATTGGAGAGTTATTCATGCAACAAATTGACAGGTTAGAACAGATGCATCACAGAACTAACAGGAGAAAGCAGAGCTGCCTGCATCTGCAGTTCTGTTAGGTCTTGCCAGTTTTCTGTTAGAAAAATAGTGTCATAGGTGCCAACCCGAGATATTCTGCAAAAAAGCTTGTGTTATGCATGATTATTAGACAGGTGCTCTACCAGTTTTGAATAGCTGTCTTTGTTCATTATTTGTTCATGATAGTCAAAATGTTATGGACAGCTGTTCAAATGGATTATATGAACCTTCCATATTAAGGCTTTCTAGTATTTTATCGGTACTTCTATGTCAGTTTTGCTTTATCAATATCTTACTGTATAGTTCAGTTTATTTTCCTTTAAGCAACAGACAGGCCAGTTCCAGGCTCAATATTATAACTAGGAAATTCAATCAGGAATACTTGTCACATGCTGCACATATTATTAGTTCAATGACACTGGATATATTCTACTGTTTCCCTAGAAATAATGTGCAAGTAGTTTGCCACTGTTTTCTTCTGATCTGTTATTTCAACTTCCCAATCTAGTCTATAGCTTTGGAATTTCCTGATGCCGCCCATCCGAGTACTAATATTAGCTCTGACCATGCTTAGCTTTTTCAGGATAGAGGCCCAAATAAAAAGTAACATTTGAGCATTATGTGATTTTAACATGAGCTTGATATAAAATCATATATGAATATACAATACATCTAGCCAAATGACATACAGGTAGTCCTTGATTTACAACCATAATTAAGCCCCACAACTATGGTTATAAGTTATGGTGGTCGTAAAGCAGATCGCCATGTGACTGCACCCAATTTTACAATCTTTTTTGAGGCAATCATTAAATGAATGTGGTGGTTGAACTGCGGTAATTAAGCATTAATGTTCACTGTGGGACAGTTTTTGCCAGAAACCGGAAATAAATATGGGCTGGTTGCTGAGCACCCAAAATGCGGCCACCTGATCATGGAGGGGGGGGGTGACATTGGAACTTTGAAACCGGTTTTGTAAGTTGCTTTTAGGGGTCCATCATAACTTCAAACAGTCACTAAATGACTAAGTTGAAGATTACCTGTATATGCTACAAAAGGTTTTGATGAAATGTAACTACATCCTCTGTACAATTCTGTGCAGAGATCAGTTGCCAGGATTATTTTCCCCATTTATGTGATATATTGGCATTCTAAAAAATTGTCTTTTACTTTGGAAACTATTGAAAACGGGCGTTGGTCTTACCTGATACGCTCCTTCTTGTAGGGTTGAGATAGCATCCAGAATGGGTTAACTTTGTCCTTCAGTTCATTGGACCAAGTCTGTCAAAGCTGGAAAGCCACGCCTCTGTTGCTATCTTCCCTCTTTTGACGAGTGCAAAGTGACAGACCCAACGTGTTAAAACATATGGAAAAAAAGGTGTAAGATAAAAGGAAAAAGGTGGTAAGGTAGAAGACCATACTAGTGACTTTGGGCGGGGCTGGATGCTATCTCAACCCTACGAGAAGGAGTGTATCAGGTAAGACCAACACCCCTTCTCCATAGTGGGTTGAGCTAGCATCCAGAATGGGACATACTAAAGCTGGAAGTCCTAAGGGTGGGCTGAAGTATGGTCCTGCACGTCCCCATCAGAATGGGCCTGTTGTAGAACCCGGAGACCAAATGCTGCCTCCGCCAATGCGAACATGTCCACTTTGTAATGCCGAATAAATGGCAATGGAGAAGCCAAGGTAGCTGCCCTGCATACTTCTCCGAGCGATGCCTGTGTTGACCATGTGGCAGTTGTTGTGGCGCTTCGGGTGGAATGCGCTGTAACTTGACAGCCTTGGAAGGGATTGTAGGTCGTATGCCTTGCAGATGGTCCCTCTCAGCCAGCGCCCAACTGTAGATGATGAACCTTTTTGACCCAAGGTATTTGGTTGAAACGAAACAAAAAGGGCTTCAGTTCTCCTGAAAGTCGCAGTACGCTTGACGTAAATACGGAGGGCCCGCCTAACATCGAAAGTATGCCTTTTTTTTCTAGAGGGTGGACTGGGTTCAGGCAGAAATTGGGTAATACAAGTTTTTGTGCCCGGTAGAACCATGAATTAATTTTAGGGACGAACAAATGATCCAAGTGTAGCACCACCCTGTCATAGTGGAACATGCAGAGGGCATTCCTGGTTGACAGGGCAGCGATCTCAGAAATCCTTTTGGCGGAGGTAATGGCCACCAGGAACGCAGTCTTACAAGTGAGGTATCGTAGAAAGGCTTCCCTTAATGGTTCGTTTGAGCCACCCAAAGTCTGGATGGACTAACGTCCCTTGATGGAGGGAGGCCACGACCTGCAGAATTCTCCATGGAAGAGCCACGGACAGAGCAACTAGGTCGGCCAGCCAGGCTCTCCTGGGCCAGTCAGGGGCCAGTAGTACGACCTCCGCTTCCTCCTTCAGGATCTTTCGGATCACCCTCGGGAGCAGGGGTAGAGAGGGAAAGGCTATACAGGAGGCCCTGCAGCCACTTGTAGCGTAGGGGGTCGCAGCCCTCTGCCCCGGTGTCCGGAAGTGGGAGAAGAACCTCAGCAGATAACCATTCTCCGGGGTTGTGAAGAGGTCGATATCCATAGGCCCAAATTGACTTGTGATGACCCTGAAGAGGAATGGATGTAGTCGCCACTCCACTTGACCTACTGTCTCATGACTGAGCCAGTCTGCTTGGGAGTTTGATACTCCGGAGACGTGGTCTGCCAAGATGGACAGGTGATGACATTCTACCCAGAGGCCTAGCCGCCTCGTTTCTTGCATGAGAGCCCGTGATCTGGTGCCCCCTTGCCTGTTCACATGAGCTTTTGCTGCTACATTGTCTGTGAGTACCAATATGTGCTTGCCAGATGTCAGATGTTGTAGCCGGTGGAGAGCCAGGTTGATGGCCCATAGTTCCAGCCAATTGATGCTGTAGCCTGATTCTGCTGGTGTCCAACGCCTCTGGGCGATGTGTGAATAAACGTGTGCTCCCCATCTGAATAGGCTGCCGTCTGTCATGATCACTAGCTTTTGAGGCTCTTGAAACAGATAACACTGTGCGATGGCTGGCGACCTCCACCAGGTGAGGGAACGAAGAACCGCTTTGGGCACCCTGATCTTGTGTGGCGAGTTGTCCCATTTTGTGAAACGGTAAAAGGAGCCATTGGAGGTCTCTAGAATGTAGATGGGCCCAAGGTACGATGGCTATGGTGGAAATTATTTTGCTCAGGAGAGTATAGAGCAGTGCTAGGGACACCCTGTGCTGGCGCTGGACCAGGACTGACATTTCCCTAATGCTGTCCTGACGCTCCTGGGACAAGTAAACTCTGCCCTCCCAAGAGTCTGTGACTGCCCCTAAATGTAACAGACGAGTTGCGGGTGTGAGTTGATTGTTCTCCCAATTGATGGAGAATTTGTGTTGCTCCAATAGGTGAACCGTTACCTGGATGTCCTCTAATGCTTGATGGACCGAAGAGGACTGAATAAGAATATCATCTAGGTAACATTGAACACACACGGGACAAGTTCTAAGGTGGGCTGCCAAGGCGGCTAGTATCTTAGTAAAGACCCGCGGGGCAGAGTAGAGGCTGAAAGGGAGAGCGATATATTGATAATGGGCACTGGCGTAACAGAATCTAAGGTACCGCTGGTGGGAAGGTCAGATTGGGATATGGAGGTAGGCCTCCGTAAGATCAATGGAGGAGAGGAGGTCGTCCCTTCAAACCCAACTGAGTATGGAAGCCAGTGAGTGCATCTTGAGCCATCTGTACATGATATGACGGTTCAAGCGCTTTAGGACTACAATAGCTCTCCACCCATCTGAGGCTTTGGGAACTAAAAAGAGGATGGAATAAAACCCCTGCCAAATTTGGCCCACTGGGACTCGGTGAATAGCATGAATAATCAGCAGATGTTCGATAACTGACTCTATGAGAGCCCTCTTGGAAGAGTAATTAGACAGTGGGCAACTGATGAAAAACCTCGGAGGGGTGGAGAGGAACTCTAGGGAGAGACTTGATCGCACCATCTCCCTGACCCAAGCGTCTGATGTTGTCTCCTCTCACCAGCCAGTGAAGAGGGCGAAGCGACCGCTGATGGGGGCTACTGGGGGAACCTTACTTGGGATGACGGAAGGGACGACCCCCCCCCCAAAAGGGCCTCCTGAACTGCCTGCCTGTAAAGGACCTGCCAGGCTGTGATCTTTGTCTGTTTCTGTGCTGGCCCTGAGTCCTGGGAAACGAAGTACCTGAGTCTGTTCCCCGAAAAGAAGACTGGCGAGAATAAGGACTCGCACGGAAGGAACTTCGCCTAGCGGTAGTATCTTCCTCTTGTACTTAGTCTCTACTAATATATCCAAGGCCTTCCCAAACAAGCGTGGACCCGAGAAGGAGGCGGAAACTGGACACAATTTGTGATGCATGTCAGCGTGCCACTGTTGGAGCCAGAGCATAGCCTTAGAGACGAAGTGTGACATGGTTATGGTCGTGTCTGTAGTTTGTTTATGTCCTGCTGTGCTCTGACATCCGACATTGGAATCCTCTCCTGAAGTTGTCGTAGCCAAACTAACAATGTATGTGAGAAAAAAAGAGCCGTGGTGGAAGCTCAGACCGCCCACGCAGCAAAGAGGTGAGATTTCTGCAAGGCCATCTCCGTTCTTCTGTCCTCCAGTCTTAAAAGATCCTCCGGATCCCCTGGCATAGACAACAAAGGTTGTAAAGCTGCCACTGGAGCATCCACGATAGGTATCAGGAGCGTCTGTGCTAGATCCTGACCGATATTGAAGAATTTCTTATGAGCCGGGGAAGGGGCCGGTCCAGACCACAGCAATGACCATTGTTTCCGGACTGCATTGACAAAGATCTTTGGCACCAGAATAACGTCAGCCGGTGCCATAAGCTCAGCAAAAAGTTGGTCAGCTGAACTGGTGTTCTCAACGGGCGACTCTATAGTTCGTTGACCGACACTGGTAGAGTTAAGTGCCTTAAAGAGTAGCGATTTGAAAAGACCCGGCTTGAAAAATCCAGTCGAAGGTGATTGTTCTGGTGGCATCCCTTCATCATTGGAAAGATCTAGCTCCCCTCGGTCTTCCTCTTCCGAATAGGATTGACCTTGGGAGGAATGATCAGGGGAATCTGGTTCCGACAATTAAGGGGAGTGCTTACAACCCTTGAAGGTCCTGCCGCAAACCCAAGGAAACAATGGAGCCGATGTCAGTGAGGCATGCCAGTGGAAACTCTGAAGTTCGGTGGAAATGCCCTGCTTGATTGCGTGTGCAATGATGGATTGCACATCAGTCGACGCAAGGAACTTAGGCTCCCACTCAGGTCGAATACCGGCCACTGTCGGAGTGAAGGTGGCCTCGGGGGTCGCCCTGCTGTGGCTGGGGGATGGTTGAAGCCAGTTCCTCTGTAGGGAAGGGCAGCTCGGCAGTTCAAGAAAAATCAAATTTTGCGGCAATTCGTAGGGTGTCGAACGACTCACACGGGCGACTTGCCACAAAATGGCGGCCACCCGGTGTTGAAAATGGCAGTTCTACGGGATCTTGATGGGCCCAAGCGTGCGGCAGCTACTGTTTAAGACACGAGTGGCTCTTGTCAAAATAAGTTCAGCTCAAAGTCCCTGTGATACCAAATAGGGCGAAGCCGCGTTGAGAAGGAAATAAGATCCTTGTAGGGTAACAGATATGTCGGCAGCCAAAGCCCCGACCTTGAGGAGACAGGGACTCAACCGATGGCAAGGGAATTCCCTGTCTAACACTCACGATACGTTGACAAGATGTAAATTGAAAGTCCAACGAAATCTAGAAGTCCATATAGTATTCGTGATAAAATCCAGGAACGGAGAACTTTGACACGTCTGTCCACAACTGAGGACCGAGTCAAAAAGTGGGAAGATAGCAACAGAGGTGTGGCTTTCCAGCTTTGACAGACTCGGTCCAATGAACTGAAGGACAAAGTTAACCCATTCTGGATGCTATGTCAACCCACTATGGAGAACAATCCTTTAAGAGCCCAACTTTGGGACCAAAGACTGATCTTTGACTGATTTTCAAATCACAGTTTTCTCTTTCTGTGAACTACCAAAGGGAAGAGGATCAATCCTTCCTTTTCAGCAATGTGGAAATAAAGTATTTTAACTTTATTATTATTTATCTCTATTTCAATCTATTTCCAAATGCAATAGAACTATAAACCTATATATTTCAAGTCAGCATGGTAATTATATATGCTTGGCAAAACTGTTATATGCAATATTGGCCAACAAAATCAACAACAACTATAATAGTTATTCAGCTCCTGCACTTTATCTCTGAAAATGATTTATCCCATAATTCAAGGAAGGCTAGTTTCCAATTGGGAAAATATAAATTACTTTTAAGGAATATAGTGTGTCCTATAATCACATAAAGGGAATGACAATAAAAAAGCTGATTGTAAGTAAACATTATCTTTGGTCTTGGCAATGCAGTCATTTAGCTCTCTTAAATGTTCAGCCTTAGAAAAATTCTTCATTGCAGTTGCCTTCAAGAATTTTAATTTATTAGAAAGAGTTAACATTATAGATTTTAAACTATGCCTGAAATAACCAAATTAACAAAAAATAGTTATGGGTAATAATATGCTTCATTTAAAGTAGTCCTTAGATAGAAGCAAATTCTACCTTCAATATGGGCTTTGCAAAAGAGGTTAGTTGGGAGGATGAACAATTTAATCACTAAATGAATCCTCCGATCCAGATTGTGGCGAACAGTCTTGGTATGCCCAAGACTGCCTTTCCTCTCCGTGCAAAGTGCGTGAAAAACTGCCTGTGATCGATCGCTTTGCCTCAGCTCCTTCGAGAAATGCACAGCCAGGGAATACTATAGGCAAACGGCTTGCCTCTCTGCCACTAACCTCAGCTAAGCGAAAACAGAGCCTCAGTACTGCAGGGAAGGCTTCAGCTTCCCTGAGCTGGCTAAATAGCCCTCAGTTGATTGGCACTAAAAAACCCGGCCCCCAGCTGATCGGTGCTAATGGCGGAGGTGCGAAGTGCCACGGCAGCAATCTAAACCCCCGGCTTGTGCTCTGAATGCTAAATAAACAAACCAGGGAAATTGCTGATAGCTAACCCTCAAAGGAAGCAGGACTCCTGGGGAGCTGAGAAAGCCCTAAACAAACTCCTTTATAGTAATGAAGCGAACTCCTAGTGATACTATCACCTACTGTTCGCTGACTCTATTGCATTCAGAAAGAGAGTTTTGAAGCACGTCTGTCCTCATTAACAGACTGAGTCAAATCTGGGATTACCATGGCAACGAAGGAGGGCATTTAAGTCTTGACAGACTCGGTCCTCCAATCACCAATCAACAGAAGAGATCAAAATCCATTCCTGGATGCTATCTCTTCCCACCATGGAGAATAACCAAATTAAAAAATATACTTATGGGTGAAAAACTGATAATCTCATGAACATTTTGCAGATACCTAATACCGGTAGTATCAGGAAGATAGGTTTCAAGAAAGCTTCTTTTATCTTAGTGTCCTTCAAATTGTTGGACTATATCTTCATTCACTGCTAGCCAATGAAATCATTTCTATTTTCCTGGCATTAATATTATTAGAAACAACTAGAATTTGTAAGATGACAGTACTGCAACTTTTAAAAGCTTTTCAAAATCTTATGTTAGAGCCTTCAAAGTCCTCTAAACGTCTAATATTCAAAACATATAATAACTCTGAAAGAAATACAGGAATCAGATTTAAGATATGTCTGAGACACTTTGGAAGAACCCAGAATTATGAATGAGGAGTAGGGGAAATTACTAAGCTGGGAAAATTATTAAGAGATATTATTATGCCTGCATAAGTAAGTAAAATTACTGGGAAAGGCTCAAATACAGTGGTCCTGTGAAGTTGTACAAAGATTCTGATAAAAAATGATTAAAGAGATTAATAGTAGGATCCTGCCGGTTTAACAACTAGTTTGGTGATCGTGCGCTTTGCGCATGCTCACCGAACCGCATGTACATGCACCTGACACACACTATGCGCATGCAGTTTTACAAAAACTTTACCTTTCCCATTACTGCTGGGGAGTAACACAGCTGAGGCGCGGCAATCTGCTCTGCCACGCGAATCAGCTGAGAAGATATAGGTCAGTAAAGGACAGGGGTGGCCAGTTGGGCCCACCTGATTGTCGGAGCAAACCAGTTCGCTCCCACCAGATTGTTGGAGCTACTGGTTCATACCACCCCTGGTATGGATATATGAAAATTTAGTTATGGTTCTGAGATATGTTTACTGACATTATTTAATGAGGCAAGATAACTGTTCAATTCATAATGATTTGAGAAAGGCTAGCTATAGTACAATATTGGAAAAATACAATATACAGGCATCAGTTTTACATCTTTAATATTAGAAAACTAAGAAAAATTGTTGTGGTGGAAAAATTAACATGAGATGTGTTAAAAATTAAGATGAGAGGATTAGGATATACCAGAAAGGTAACCGTATTTTTCGTAGTATAAGACGCACCAAAGTATAAGACTTTGTTTTTGGGGAGGAAAACAAGCAATAAATCTGCCTCTGCCTCCCAGCAATTTTCCTCCAAGCAAACAGTACAGATGATATACAGTTTGCTGTGTATTTCTGTGCATATGTGCCTGAGCCATAGAAATAGCAAAGAATTGGAGAAATGTACATTATGGCAGTATATTAATGCCAGAATGTTTTCTTAAATGTAGTCACACTAACTCCTCCCAATTATTTAAATATATATACTCCAAATATGACTAAATCAGGGTCTAACTTAGTTGCCTTATCTTAATACTATAAGAGGTCTATACTTGTACAGATGCTGTCAAAATTGATGTGGCTTTCTGAAAGTATATATTATTCTCTGCTATTTAAAAGAAGATACAATAGCACTGGTCCTCTTAAGATCAAGCATTTGTTTTAAAAAGTTTGTTAATTTTGTTAGGTTGTCTAGAACCTCCTTGCAGCAAACAAGCAAACAAGAAAATAAAAACCTCTACCTACCAGCAATTTTGCCCCCTTGCAGTTTTAGTTTTACTTTCAGTTTTAGCATATGCTGCCTGTCTGCAGCCTGAATCAGCTGATGTTCGGTAAGCCGATAATCAGTTGCTTGCACTAATCAGGCTCTGGCTGTTTGCTGTAAGCAGGTAAATTGCTGGGAGGCAGAGGGTGGGTGAGACTACATTCGGTGTATAAAACATACCAAAGTTTTCACCCTCTTTTAGGGGGGAAAAAGTCCATTTTATAGTGCCAAAAATACGGAGGTTTTTCACACTTTTTTCTAAGAAACATTAAAATTGCTACCTTAAAATGACAATCTTTTCTCCTGCAGTGCATTGTTTATCAGTTTTTCTCTCATGCCATTTCCCACCCTATAATAGGGAACAAATTCTACATTTCTTCATTTTTCTACTTTAGTTTAAAATGATGCTATCAAAGTTTTAAAAACTTTGTATCTTCTTAACACTGCTATTTCTTAAGAGATTTTTTCCCCTTAAGAACTAATCTAATTGATCCATTATCAAAATTTAAATATAGACAACAGTGTAATGATGCTTTAATATCCTGAAAATATGGGTTAT
This sequence comes from Pseudoxenodon macrops, assembly GCA_032467955.1. Taxonomy (NCBI): domain Eukaryota; kingdom Metazoa; phylum Chordata; class Lepidosauria; order Squamata; family Pseudoxenodontidae; genus Pseudoxenodon; species Pseudoxenodon macrops. Next base: position 22,705 of record JANHFT010000095.1, on the reverse strand, counting down.
ATGAAATGCCTGAAAGTAGCTGATCCATAGAAATAGCAAAGAATTGGAGAAATGTACATTATGGCAATATATTAATGCCAGAATGTTTTCTTAAATGTAGTCACACTAACTCCTCCCAAGAGGATGAAGCAAAGAGATTCCCTTCCCTGGAAATATCTGCATTTTTCTACTTTGTATAAGATCCAGAGAGAGGTTTAGATGAAGTTTATTGAATGCTTATACAATGGAACCATCATTTATACATTATCAATTATCTACAATGGTTTGTAAAGGTTTAGTTTATCTAACACAGTCAGATTTAACTCTACAACCTTTATTGAAGAATGTTGAGATATTCACAATTTCTCATCCTGTTACATATGGAATAATTAAGATACATTGAGATTCAGTGGAATACAGTAACTCCCATGAATATTGCCTTAAATTATTTAGAAAGAAATATTGAGTGATGATGATACCAGAAATTTGCCCAGGTGGCTACAAAAAAGACCCTTCTGAATATGATCTGTTCTTCAAAAGTCCTTTTTGTAGGCAACTTTCAAGAATATTGTTTATGTTGTTCCCATTCTATAAAGTATTATTCATGAGGAACTGCATTTATTTTAAAAGAATAACCAAAATACATTTTATTCTACAGGATTTTAACAATGAGTAGCTTTGATTTTAATTTTAGGGCCGGTTTGTAACTATCTTCCTTTTTTAAATCTTCCATTTTAGCTCTTATCAATTGGCCAGATATCTAGAAAACAAGTGCATGAATATTTATATGGTTTCTTCTTCTTCTTTTCTTATTACAAGATAGTTGGATGATAATGCTTCTTCTAAGCAGCACACTATTCCACTGGTCCAGGTGTGGAATCCAGGAGATTCTGACAGGTTCTGGAGAACCAGTAGCGAAAATTTTGAGTAGTTCAGAGAACCAGAAAATACCACCTCTGGCTGGCCCCAGAGTGGGATGGGAATGGAAATTTTGCAATATCCTTCCCTCAGGAGTCGGGAGGGAATGGGGATTTTGCAGTATTCTTCCCCTGGAGTGGGGAGAGAATGCAGTATCCTTCCCCTGCCATGTCCAACAAGCCATGCCCACCAAGCCACACTATGCCAACCAAGCCATGCCCACAGAACAGGTAGTAAAAATGTTTGGATTTCACCACTGCATTGGTCCCATTAGTCTCTTTTATTCTTACTATTAGATTAGATTAGATTAGATTAGATTAACAGAGTTGGAAGGTCATCTAGTCCAACCCCCTGCTCAAGCAGGAGACTCTACACCATTACCGACAAATGGCAGTCCAATCTCATCTTGAATGTCCTAAGTGTTGGCGCTCCCACAACCTCTGAAGGCAGGCTGTTCCACTGGTTGATCGCTCTCACTGTCAGAACGTTCCTCCTTATTTCCAGGTTGAATCTCTATTTGGTCAGTTTCCATCTGTTATTCCTTGTCTGGCCTTCA
>JANHFT010000095.1:0-10700 GCA_032467955.1 Pseudoxenodon macrops | reverse complement strand
AAAGGCCCCTGGCCACGTTGCCAGGAATGGAACTAATAACTACACGTCTAGTCCTGGCTGGACTGAGTCAAAAAAAGTGGGAAAGGAGAGCAGGAAGGTGAATTTGTAAGATTGCAGACTCAGTCCTATTGGCTAGCAGACGAAGTTAACCCATTCCTGGCTGCTGGCTCTACCTCTATGTAGAATAGTATTAGCACTAGAAGCAAATGTCTATTCCGTAGAAATATTAACAGTAAAACATGTCAGTTTTGTTGTTCATGTGTTTCAAAAGATACAATAATGTTAGTAGGTTTTACATTAAATCTGTGCACACTAATCATTACTATAATAGGTAAAACTATGTCGGAATACTTTGAAGTGTTGTCTCGTGGTTCAGCAGCTGTCCACCATTTAAATAATCTTTCTAAGACACATGTATTAATTAACTCAGAAGATATTTTTCATGGAAAAAATAAAAGCTAGACTCTGAATTCTTAAAACCTCCTGCTAAAATTCTCACTGGATTCCTATTACAGCTGCAAGCTAAAAGACATTAAGAAAAACAAGCTACAGAAGTTTTCTCAGCACCAGAAATAATGAGTCCTGGTAAACATGAAATCATTAGCATCTTATCTTTCCCTTCACTGCCATATATTGCAAACACATTTGTAGAGCTTAAGGATGCTTACACATATATTGTTACAGATACATTTGGAACAAGAGTTGATTAAGAGCAGAAAATCATATCCTGTCATTTTCAAATACTCAGATGATGTATTTTATGTACTAAAGATTCTTAAACTGTAATTCGAGTTTATTGAGAGTTCAGGTGGTCTACTGTCTTAAGATGTGCCTGATATAGTAGAGATTCTTTTGATGTTTCCACAAGACATACTGTTATTCTGAATCAGCATTTATCTGTAATATCTACCCAGTATCTTTTCCTAACAATACAAACATTGTTCTCTGTTCTCTCCTGCAGAAAAAATAATTTGAAGGACTTACCAATGTTATCAGAAACATGAGGGGGTTGTATCTTGCTTGCAAGATATTATGGGCATTTGCATTTTTGAAACAAAATACAAAGTAGTGGAACTTCAGTTTAATTTAGCAAAACAAATGGAACCTACTGTATTTCTTCTAAATATCTTTTCACATTTTTCCTGGCAAATATTTTAGTACCATGAAATATGTGAAAGGATAGCTATACTTTTTATTCTCTTTCTATGCTTCTTTTGTGCTTTCCTTGTACAGTAGGATTGCATGACTGACTTGATTCCTGTTATTATCTCATACCTTCTTTTAAAATTCAAAGGATTAAAAACACATTGTTTTAAAAATACTTTTGTGACCCTCTAAAGTGCTTTTGAAAACTCCCTCAATAGATGCCCTGTCTGATCTGCATTACAGCTGAGATCATTTTTAAATCAGTTTTTCATTAGAAAACATATTTATAATGTCTTACATATGTTACAGTATATGTTATTTTTATATAAGCTAATTTATAATATACACTTTTTATGTTTTAAATATGAACTTTTTCTCTTTTGAATTAAATTCTTGGATAGACAAAAGACTTATTTTAAACCTTTGTAACAATCTTCTAAAGCAGGGGTGTGAAACTGGTGGCCCACAGACCAGATGCATCATGCACAGGCCATGCTAACCAGGCTCCAGAGAGGCAAAAAAGTCACAACATGTCACATGATGCAATCGGGTTTGACACTCGTGTTCTAAAATAAAGAAATAATTAAGAAGATTGCCTTTAAGTTGGAAACCAGTAAATACAAGTATTAGTTCTATGGTTTCAGGATTCCAGTAACCTTATATACATCTCAGTTATGGATACATATATTCCTTGACTTATGATCACAATAGGGCCCACAAAATTTGTCGTGAAACATGGCTATTGTTAATTTAATGGTCATTAAGCGAAACTTCATATGATCATGACGTGTGATGTTCTCTGCTGGCTTCCCCATTGACTTTGCCTGTCAGAAGCCCACTAGGAATATCATAAATGGTGATCACATGGCTGCGGAACACTCTCTGCCATAAATGTGTGACAGTTGCCAAGCACCTGAATCATGATCACAAGACTGTGGGCACACTTTAACTGTTGAGAGTAATTCTGAGTTATTTTTTCAGAGCCTTCATAGGCTCTGAACAGTGACAAACAAATGGTTGCAAGTTGAAGACCACCTACAATTTTTTTTTGTAGTAATGGTGGTTCTCTGTGGTTTATTATAAAGACCTAAAACAAGTCAATCAAAATCAAAATGAAATCTGTTAACACTTAGAAGCCTGTTTAAGATGATGTGTTATTAATATATTTATATACTATTAAAATATTTGTGTCTATAAATTTTAACGGGGTAAAATGGTGTACCAGAGGGCAAAAGCTTTTCAACTTAACAGAATGCATCTAAAATCCAGGTCCCGTGACTTCTATGGAATTGAAATGTAGCAAATATAAAAGATTTTATAAAAGATTTTATGACATAAACATTATCACAAAGTATTTTATGACATAATACAAAATGTTATAAAATATTTCCTGGGGTCAACTTCTGATGTTTGACTGTGCTATACTGTTCAAAAGGGATTACTTTCAAGGTAGATACATCTCTGAATATCTCTATGAATTTTAAAGAACTTTCAAAGTACATTAGAAGTTCTATCCTTATTGCAGGCATTGAGGAATCTAGTAAGGAAATCTCTGAAATGATGACTCAAATGGGTCAAGGATTGCCTATAATACAAGAATCATATTGCAGAGATAGTGTAGCTAAAGAGAGAGTTTATTATTCCTTTAGAAAAATCCATAATACTGCAATAATGTAGAATACAATGTGATCTTTTAGAAAAAGGATCAATATTCCCACTTTTGAAAGTCAGCAAGCTTTCAATTTCAGAGTCTGGAATTCAAGCTCCTTAGGTTTCCAGTGACTTTTAGTTTCTGATAGCTTGCAGACATCAACATCTTCAAAGGTTGCTTATTTTTCTGATGGAGACTTGTAGAGATAAAATTATTTTGGGTTGTCAACCATTACTTTTGCAAAGTTTTTTCCCTCCCAAGACGTTTCTTAGATTCTCTAGCACACCTTCTCTGCTTCCCTACATGTTAAACTGGGTTTTGAAAAATATACATGAATCATAAACTGCAGTGTTAGGTAGCCTGATCAAGCTGGAAAGCCTTAACTGTATTTCAGCTGAAAGCCTTAACTGTATTGAGTGATAAATCTAAGGATTTGTTGCTTAGGCTATTCAAAATGAAATACTTGTATATCCCATTAATGTTAAAAAAGGTTCAGTATTCAAATCTTCAAGTGCCCATAACTCAAATTTCTTATGTAAAAGAGCACTAAATGATAAATTACTGATTGTTAAAACTGAGCTCTCAACTCCAAAATATTGCACGTAATCTGAAAAGAAAGCTCCATGTTCTTATTTCTCAACAGGTTATCCTAAGGTATATTAGTTTGTAATTGTGTCCCCCAGATGTACGGTATATGAGATGGTTGAGATTTATTTATAATACCAAAACATATGTTTCTTTTTTAACATCTGTATTAATTACACAACTTTACTAGCTATTTTGGCCAAGTTCTAGAGGAAAACTGTCTATTTCTACTACCAATCATATTGTCTGTCTGCATTTTGAGCCAGATATGGGAAAAGGTATAATTTGAAACCTTAAAAGTAAGCAATTATATATGCACATCTCTATACTTATCCTCCATTTTGTCAGGAAAATTACAGAGACTAATGTAAATATAACTACACAGAATGGTCATTGCTTGTGTAAACATTCAACGAAAATATAGAAGAGTTTATTTAGTAAGACATGCATTTTCTTGCTTTGCAAAAATGTATACAAATATTACCGTATTTTTCAGACTATAAGACGCACCAGAGTATGACGCACCTTAGTTTTTGTGGAGGAAAATAAGAAAAGAAAATGCTGCTTATCAGCATCCATCTGGCTAGCGTCCTTAGCAAACTGCCTGGAAAAGCTCCGTTTGAGAGGCTGCTTTTCCAGCCTTGCAAAGCTCCGTTTGAGAGGCTGCTTTTCCAGCCTTGCAAAGCTCCGTTTGAGAGGCTGTTTTTAGCCTTGCAAAGCTCCATTTGAGAGGCTGCTTTTTCAGCCTTGCAAGCTCTGTTTGAGAGGCTGCTTTTTCAGCCTTGCAAAGCTCCGCTTGAGAGGCTGGGTCGGGCTACATTCAGTGTATAAGATGCACCCAAATATTCACCCTCTTTTAGAGGGAGAAAAAGTGTCTTATACTCCGAAAAACATGGTAACTACATAGAATCTTCCAGTCTCTTACAGCAAACTGTTCTGGACACAATTCTTATGTGCAGTTGGTTTTTATTCAATAAAAGAAAAAACATATCAAAGAAATTATGAAAAAGAATCCATTATCAATGTCCAAAGTGAGGCAAATACATCCTAATCCCTAATGTCAATGTATTTGCGCCTCACATAGAGGAAAGATACTCAGAACAAATGTTGTCTTGAAGCTGCAAGTTAATGTGTAATATTATCCATATAAAAGTATGTGTCTTTGAATAATTGATGCAAGATGGCCCACTCAACAATAAGAAGCTGAGATTCACCTCAACATTTTTAAGGAATGTAATAATATTCTGTAATACATAACTTTAATATTGATTCCAAAATAGAATTGACAGTTGACTCTAAAAGGCAGAAAAATTATCCATTACTTTGATATCTTCATTATGGCTAGTTCCTGTTCCTGTTTGTCTTTTTTAATGTTTCATCTGAGCCCTGTTTTTTTACTGTGCTTCTTGACTTTAATTATCCAAGCTTGGAGATTATCAATATTTTCAGAATCTCAAAATGTATTTTGTATAGATATCATTCTTAATATAGGTCTACGAGAACGTTGAGAGAAAAAAGGATCTACATTGAAAGAATTCATGAGGATAAACAGCTATTAATAGATGGGTTTATATAGGGAAGTTTAATTACTGAATAAAATAAAATCTCAAGCATTCACTAGCTTTCACAAAAACAGAAAAGCTTCGTAAGCAATGGGCCATGGAAGATCCCATTTTTCTGCCAGGCCCTAAAGAATATGAGTCCTGCTTCAACTGAAATGGAGTCTTGAGAGTCTTCTTTCATTGGGAGTAATACTTGGAACCCTGACAAGAACTTGCTTAGTATGTTTTAAAATTTGTTTGGAGACCAGCCAGGGTCAGCACTAAATGAAAAGGTAGTGAGCTGGAGCATGATTGAAGCATAGGAAGTTCCTACAGAACTCTTTCCCAAAATACTAAACAGGGTCAAGAGTATAATGTCCTTCTCTTGTTCTCACTCTTCCTGAACTTCAGTAAGGTGAACAGATTCTAAATATTATAACTTGTACAATGAATCATATCCTTATATTGAAGAAAAAGATTCAGCCGATTTTTAAAATATAATATTTAGAAGTTTGTAATCAAGGTGGTCACTTGCCCACTGGATTTTAACAAGTTGTTTCTTCCATATGACTGGATCTCCTTTCCAGTATTAAGTATGGTGGGCTGGCTGTATTAATGGCTGCTGCTTTGTAATTTTAGTCCAGCCATTTGGAAACTATTCAAAAAAGTTATATACATAAGTTCAGAAAGTATTCAGGTGACTTGGCATTGGGCCCTGTCACTCATCTTGCAAGTTGCAATGTGATAAGACAGTAAGAAACACAACTGAATTTTATAAATAGATTCTTTTTGCTGAACAAGCTGCTTGTGTAATGAAACCATCCAAGTCTTGGCACAGCTGCAAACTATTTAGACCATTATAGTTCATGTTACACATTACAGTGTGTATTCTGCACAAGACTGAAGGCAAACACAAGGCCCATCTGCTATCTCAATTAGGAATAAGAATTAGGTATCTATAGAAAGAAACAAGTATTTGTGAGGATGACATAGAGTAAATATCTTTCAGAATAGGAAGAAATATTGCAACTCTTAATTTTCTTTGATGCAATCTAACTCTGTTGTGAAAATTGATTAATAAAGACTGGTTGAAAGATAATTAATTTAAAAAGAAGACAAAAACAATGGTACTCTGTTCTGCAATGTTAAGAAGCCCAATGGGAAAATCTGAAGCCACCTTATGAAAAAGAAATCAGCTCAGATATATTGTTGATTTAAGAATTGTGTAGGAATTAAGGCAAATCATAGCATGCATAGGTCTTTAAGTAGGGACTTTACTCAGTTCTGTGGTGCTTCAGAATTAAAGGGAATAATGTGGTTTGGAGCACATGCAAACAGGTATTACTTGTGCATGCACAATTCTTTAGTAAACTTATCTTGTCCTGGGATCATGTTCCACCTTTGAAGGGCATCCATCCCAGCAACAGACACAGTTGTTTTAAGGAGTTGCCAACAAGGATTATGTGATCAAAGCATCATTTTTCTTCAGTTCCAAAAGGTCGCAGCTTTCTAATCTTTATCACATTTAGAACTTTCAGTACTTTATTTTCCTTCCTTTAATATTGACATTATGTTCAGGCACAGTTTGGGTTTATATGTTTCATATTCTCAATATGGACTTCCAATACAACAATTCTTAAAATATTCATTACCTTTAAATTTATTGTACCACAGAAAACCATGCCAGCCAAACTTTATATCATGTTCTTCTAATTCTATAAATTTTATTTCACAGCAAAACCCACTTTTACCTAAACTTAGCAGCAGGCTTTAATATATAATTTTAAATCAGGCAGTCCCAATTCTCCTCATTCCTTATATCTTGGAGTATTTTATATTTAACTCTTGATTCTATAGATTTTATCTATTTCTGCCTTCATGTTATCTTCATCCCATTCCAAAAAATTGACACTTTTTTCTAGTGTCTTCTTCACGGTCTTCTAGAACTGTTCTAAACCTCAGGCAGTATTCTTTTTTTGTCAATTCTAGTAATGCCAAATTGTTCAAGTCATTTTCTAACTCTTTATTATCTCTGTTTTACTTTTCATTAAATTGTTTAATATTCCCAGGAAAGTCTAATTTATTTATTAATTCCAAGTAATGCCAAAAGCATTTTTGCTAAAATATTTATCTTTCAAATTTATACTGTCCCTTTATCCCTTTATAATTTTTAATTTAATTCAGAAAGAAGTCTAATTCACCCAGAGGCTATTTTCTTTGCCCCAGTGTTTTCAAAGATTTCTTTTCAACTGTAAACTCATTGTATTCAAAAGCATTAATAAACTGAAGGCTTGGTTGAATTTAGTGTCCTTTAAAAGGCTGTGGATTATAAGTGTGAGTGTTTTCCCATGCCCTCTAGGTGCTATACTCACAAGAAAACTGCAAGACTTCACAATAACCAACTATCTAGGCAGTGGGTGATGTCTCAATCTCTCTTGTAACTGGAAAGACGTATGGCCAGTAGTGGCCACCATTCACTACTGCAGAACAATCTCTGCTCAGATATCTGGTCTACCACAAAATCACACTGAAGACTTCAAATGATGCCCTCCATCTTCTGGGGCCACACCTACTGTTGTATAAATTGTGCACAAATTCCTGTATGCTTCAGAAACTTTATGAGGTCTTCCAAAGCATCATGAGGACATCAGCTGGGCACAGTACTTCTACAATGTGTGTGTGAAACACCTGGGACTTTGCACTGTAGAGCTGGGAGGCTGGCCTCAGTGTGGGACTTGAGGCAGCCACTCCTCAGCAGATTCCTGGGAGAAGTAGTGGCTGAGGGAGACTACTGAAGGCCTTGGGCTTCTACTTCAGCCCCAGCACTATCCCCACCAAAGACTGCTGCTGTGCAGGGTAGCCAGAGGACATAGATGGAGGGGAGATAGTTGTGGGGGGAGTTGAAACACCTTTGCTGTTGTAAGGAGGGATTGCTAAGCAGCCAAAATTTGATAATGTGATGAATGGCTGTATCATTGGAGACCAGGCGTAAGCCAACTATTCAGCATCGTGGAAACTTCAAACTGTTGCTGAACTAATGGTCATTCAGTGAGAATTATTTATAAATAATGTGTTCATTTCATGGTATACCTCATTTATATTTTGGCAGCAACCTTTATTCTTTCCTCTGGGGAAAAAAATAATCTGTAGAAAGATTTGATTAATAAGTGCAAATCTCAAGATATATGCATGTTCTAGAATGCTTAATTCAGGGGTGAAATCTACTTACCTTCTCTACTGGTTCAGAAGTGTGCGCGCACTTCCCTACATCACGTCCTATTTTTTACCATCTGAGCATGCGCAGAAGGCTTTGCGCATGCACAGAGGATTAAAATCAGGAAGTAACCAATGTCCAGGCAGGTGGATGGAGCCTTGCGCTGCTGCCGCTACCAGTTCGCTGAACCATGAGCCGCCAGTGCAGCTACCAGCACGCATGAGCCAGACAGAACCAGCAGGAAAGGAAAGGTATGAGAAACGTGAAACTTCATGCATAATAACTTAGCAACAGAAGATTTTTTAATCTAAAATGTTATTCTCCAACTGCTTTCCAATAGTTTACAAATTGAGTATAAAGGAGACGTTTTTTGTAAAAATGCCAAAAATAGAGTATTCTCTATAGTGGTGGAGACAGCAGCCAGGAATGGGTTAACTCCGTCTGTCAGTTTATTGGACTGAGTATGCAAGTTGCATTGTCAAGCTTCCTCTACTTGCGCCCCCAACCTTTAGACTCAGTCTAGCTTGGACAAGACGTGTTTCTTTGAGCTAAACCATTCCTGACTGTTTAAAATCTTCTGGCAAACTAAAAACAGCTTGGAAATCATCAGGACGACTCCCAGTTCGGCTGGTTGCGCCGCCCTTTTTATCCTAGTATGAAGGGCGATTCAGCCCAAGCCTGCTGAAGGCCACGTGGGCAGCAAGAGGACTGCTGGCTGACACATCTTTGAGGGCAGTGCTCACGAGCATAGAACCGCTGACCCTGGGGAGGGGAGTGAGACTTCAACCCCAATTGCCTGACTTCATAGAGCTGTGTAATTGCAGCATGGGCTGAGGCAGCACTCATAAACTTGGCTCTGCGGCGCTAATCTGCAAGGGGCAGTGAAGCTATTTCAGGCCAATTTGAACAACTGGCAAGATGCTGGATACCGCGCTGACTTGAAGTCCAGGAACGATTGGAGTGGAAGGGTGTCACAGTACAGCCGTTCACGGTGCAATTTGCACAGGGCCAACGTTCACGAGCCTCACTCCACAATGCTGGGCCCAAAGGCTCGGAGGTATGTGGAGGCTGATAAGCGAAACAGAAGTGTCCAAAGCCAGCCTGTTCATAGCGTTCTACCTCATGGCAGTTGCAACTGCCTGATATTCAGGAGAAATTACCAGCAGCAATGTGGTCCCCAGATGGTGCCATGGAGCAGGCCCCTGATCTGCCCAGCAACTGCGAGCTGCTGTTTGGCTCAATGCCAGAACCCAGGCTAACAGAGCTCACTTGGGAGCAACCTGTGAGTCAAAGAGGTCTCTCAGCTGAGGCAACCTTCATGCCCATTGCCGCAGGCCTTCGACGAGAGCAGCAACAAATCCAAGTCAGTCTAGGTATCTGAGGTAATAAGATAGGGGCAGTGATGGCTAACCTTTTTCTTCTTGCGTGCAAAAAATGGCAGTGCACATGCGTGCTGACACACAAATCCTCCCCAAGCACACTGTACTGTGCATGTTTGTGCCCCATTGTGCCATTTTTCGCCCTCCAGAGGGTTCAGCAGGCTTCCCTGAAACCTCCAGAGGACGAAAAACAGCCCTAAGGGTAAGCCGTAAGTCTGTTCCCAAACTTCCAGTTTGTCCATTGGGCCATTTTTCACCCTCTGCAGGTTTCCCTGAAAACTCCTGAAGCCTCCAAAGGGTGGGAAAATGGCTTAAAATCAAGGCCGAAAATCAGCTGGCCAGCGTGCACAACTGTGCTGGAACTGACAGGGCAACACTTCACGTGCCCTCAGAAATGGCTCCGCGTGCCACCTGTGACACATGTGCCATAAGTTCGCCATCACTGAGATAGAACATTTCAGCCAGGTTACAGCAAAGAGCGGAGTCCGTGGTTTCTGATTATCCTAGGGCCCAGGACTATCATCTAGGGCTACAATTTTTGGGAGAAGCCCTACCATCTCAGGAATGGTAGGGCTTATTCAGCTGCTTCTTCCAGTCAGGCATCTCTGTCAGAAGAGGAGATGCAATGAGATCTAGATTTGTCTGACAATGAAGGCCTTATGCCTGACCAGTCTGCCTTTGTGGGGATGTTTTGTCCTCAATTATTTAAATCCTTACTCCGCAAAGCGAAGAATACTACTCGGCTGGGCACCATCCAGGCAGCTCCAGATACAGCAACGGGGTCGACTGAACCTGCAGACGCCCTATTTGCAGAGCCCATCATAGAGACGGAAGAGGTACCCACTCCCAGACTGGTCCTGGACATTGTACAGAGGCAGTGGACCTATCCCGGGTCAGGACCAAATCCCAGCGCCCTGGACAGGTGCTTGTACAATCTGGGCTCAGACCTTGCTAGGGTTCTTCAAGTCCCCTCGGTTCACACACCAGTGGTGGCCCTGTCCTCACAATCCGTCTTAACAGGACCCCCAGAGGAAAACCTCCATTCTGAGGACAAAAGACCAGAGCAGTTGTTGGTTAAGGCCCACCAGGTAGCTGCCTGGGCCGTTAAGCAGGGGTGAAATCCTACCGGTTCGCACCGGTTCTATAGAGTAGGTTGCAAGCAGCTGGTGACGTCATAGAACCGG
>JANHFT010000094.1:0-11184 GCA_032467955.1 Pseudoxenodon macrops | reverse complement strand
TCTACCTACCTACCTACCTACCTACCTACCTACCTACCTACCTACCTATCACCTACTACCTACCTATCTATCATCTGTCCATCCATCCATCCATACCTACCATTTTTGCAATGCTAGACGTTGCTTTGAAAATTTTGCCTCTCCCATGCACCCTTATAGATTCACATAAAAATCCACTTTAAGTCTTAGTGTGGGCTACACTGTTTCCACCAGTTTAAGCACAATTTTCTTTCCACTGAGGTATTATTTAGTACAGTACAGACAGCTAGTTCTTCTACTGATTCTTTTTGGGATTCTAGCAAAAAAAAGTTTCACCAGTAACTAGCAAAGCAAGAATTTCTTTCTGTTAAATCAGCCATTCATGCTCATAAGTTATTCTTCTATTTTGAAGTTTAACCATTAGATATACATTATATATAGAAGGAAAGTTACATAGTTCTACCTTACCAGTTCTTGAGTTTGGCATTAGTAGTGGTCAATTATAATAAGGGTGTACCTTGCCCATTTTTCTCTTCTTTGATATTTGTGCTTGTATCACATAAGAAAGTAGATGAATTGCATCTCAGAGTACCAAAGGCCTAATGCAAACGATGATGATTGGAGCTCTGTTAGTAATCTTTTAGATTGTCCAGAAGATTGGACAAAAGCAAATGTCATCTCATCTTCAAAAAGATAGAATACATTACAGCAGGAAATGTTGGTTTTCCCTCATTAGGAGATCCTCAAGATTTTATACTAGATTATTTCTGTCAACTCTATGATTCTATTGTATACTTTAAGATTTAAACTAACCACTTTTTTTGTACAATAGATGCAAATGGAAGTTCATATCATGTACTGTAATAAGCACTTAGTCTAATGAGAATAATTTGAAAAAAATCATTTAAAAATATTTTGCAGAAATTATTTAATAGATTCTGATTTCAAGGGGGTCCTTTTCATTCATAATCATTGTTGATTATGTTACATTCTAGTAGCCTGGAATGTAAATTGTCAGATTCCATGATACAACCATATCTGTATGTCCTCAGACTAATCCCACATCACATTCCATGTTTAACTGTTTTAGGAATAATTGTAGATGTTTATTTGGTAAACAGTTTGAATAGAGGCCAAATGGGCAAGAATAACAAAACAGAAGGAAGGGAATTTTCCTTAGAGAATGCCCCAGCCTTGAAAGTATGATCCTTTTTCCCCCATGCAGATCCCTTAGGGAAGTTTGTCTAAATTAGATACTCCCCATGTACTAAAATTCCTCAGCATTAAAGTTGAGGAAATTAGTCAAATTGATAGAAATAGGTAGAGGGTGCTACAGAAAGGCAAATAGCTTGGGTGCTACAAAATCTGGGTGTATTTAGTTCAAAAATAAGAGAATGGAGAAGCGAGACCAGGGATGTCAAAGTAAACAGAAAGAAATATGGAGAAAAATCATAGTCAGATGAAAAGTTTCTGACACAGTGAAGCCTGTAAGGAAATCAAAACAGGGCCATTTCCAAAGGAAGGAGAAAAGATAATCGAAAGAAGATAGAGAAAGAAACAAAGCTTAGAGTTTTGAAAAGGTGTACAGTTATAGGGTGAAAAGGCAGAGCCAGAGGCACAAAGCAAACATAGGCAGATCTGACCCAGAGAGAGACCAAAGTAGGAAGCAGTGCCTAAAAATAAGAAAAGGATGTGCTTAGTTTATGGAGGCATATGAGGACCTAAAAGAGAGATAGATTTAAAGTTAGAAAGATTATTCAAGAGTAAAGAAAGAAAACATCAAGCTTTAAAAAGAGAAGATCAGTGGTGGGATTCAAATAATTTAACAACCGGTTCTCTACCCTAATGATTTCTTCCAACAACCAGTTCACCAAATTGTTCAGAAAGTTAACAACCGGTTCTCCTGAAGTGGTGCACACTGGCTGAATCCCACCACTGGAGAAGACTATAGCTGAGTCAGATTTTCCTGAAACAAAAGGCAAATAAAGCAGGAAGCTTTTCAATTAGGCAAGCAAACAGCAGCAGAACGATTACACATGAGTGAAAAGGAGAATACGCTTGGCTTTTTCTCCATCCTGCCATGTGCCCTACTTTATGCCTGCAACTTGGGTTTGAAGGCTAGCAAGTTCCACCCAGGAAAGTGTCCACTGTGGGAAGGATTGAAGCTAGAGAGCCAGGAGTATCTGATATATGATAGTTTGGAGAATGCAATAGGAAAGTCCTTTGGAAGCCAATATGGTTTTGGATCAGGGCCATTAAGGAGGAAGTCCAAGAAAGTTCAACTTGCCAGAGACATTTTTGCAAGGCAACTACAGTTGAATATCTTTGCCAAGAGGAATTGGACCGTGTTGTGTTTAAACTAAGTGATTGCAAATGAATTGTCCCTTCAGTGCTAAGTATTGGCTTCAGTGAGTGAGACACAGAACAGACCTCTAAACTTAGAAGTTTACTGACTTTAGTAATTATTGCTGTGTAAATTGTACTTGTAAACAAATTATACTTCTGTGTGTTTGTGATGGAGAAAATGGGGATGCAGTAATAGAGTTCTCTTCAATCTTTGGTTCTGAATGCCAGTAAAAAATAAATAAAGCCATCTTGTTTCTTCATAACTAGGAGAATGCTTCGGGTCATATTTGAGATTTGTGGAGGTAGGAATCAGCCTGAATCTGTTAGGAACATTTCAGCTGGAAGTTTCTTCTGGAATGTGCAGTCTCATATATAAAAAACAGTCAGAAGGAAGCACTATAATAAAGCTCGCTTTCTGGCCTTTAGAAAGGTGGGGGAATCCAGAGTAAATTAGTGATCAGGGCTGTTGCAGGAATGCAATGAAATGATTGTAGTTTTAATCTGCCTTGAGAGAGTTTGGGAGAAGAATCTAAATAGATTACAATTTGTTGCAATTACTTTGCCATGTTTTATTCATTTATTTTATCATTACACCTGAGTGTTTCTACTGTTTAGGCACAATATATTACCAATTTATTATCCTTATTTTAAAGCAGTGGGTTCTCAAGCAAAACTGGCATCAAATTACAAACATATTGTTTTCCTCATAGAGTAAATATGGAAATTTGGCTTTTAATAAAGCCATGGTTCTGGAACTGCATTGGAACAAGTGTCCAGAATAATAATGCCATGTTAGTGACATCAAATTAGGATGGAGTAAATGTCCTATTCATTTTTCCAAATGAGACATGGTTCTGATGAAGTGGAGGATGACACCGATGACACATTTCTTAAACTAGCAACCTCCCCACCTCCAATACATTTTGATGCAGTTAACTGAAGTAGAACCAGGCTCCAAAACACGCTGAGATGCACTGGGAGATATTAAGAAGAACATAGGAAGAGGAAGGAAGGAATCTACTTACCTTCCTAAAGTTCATGGAAGCCCATATTTGCTTAATGTGTACAATTCTGCCTCACTGAAAATTGTTGGAACTATTTTAGGTCCACTTGAAAGGCTTGGCAATGGTGATTATGCTTTTTAAAACTGATTACTAGCCATGGCAAAGTGGAACCACTTTAATGCATATATTCAGTATATTGAAATATGCACTCAATAATAGTTTACATTAAGAACAAAATTACTTGCAAGGTCAGACTCAGTATATATGATAGTAAAATAAATTATAATCACTCAGAATGAACACCGGAGGTCTGAATAGCTATCATGAGGGCTGCATGGTAGGGGAAAATTGGTAATCAATTGTAACGATCTGGTCTGATTGATGATATAATAGGATGTTCATTCTGATCAATGAAGGGTAGACTGTGAACTGAGAACTCTGGTGAACTGGGGAAAAAAGACACATTTAAGAGGCATGGGAACAGAACTGGATAGAAAAGCATCTGAAGGAAAAGGGAAGGATGAAACAGGAAAAGAAGACTACATATGTAAATAGTTTAGTTCTGTGGACAACAACTTGCTCTAGGCTAACCATCCCCGGTCTAATATCCTGCAGTTCTGCTGGATTAGAAATTTTATCCTCCCATGCCAGTATGACCAATGATCATGGCTAGAGGGACCAAACTGGAGAAGATAAGTCAAATGTCTCCTGCTTCAAAATTTGACATGGAGAGGGATACAAATCCTGGTGTTTGTTGCTGAATGTTCCCAGCAGACTTAATATTACATGGTGAAGAAATCACAGAGGCTTTTACAGACTCTCATAGCCAATTAAATCTATTTATTTAGAAAATGTATATTGCCCCCTACTCGTACATGGCCACTCTAGGCAGCTTAAAGGACATTAAAACACAATATAAAAGAAATAAAAATAATAAAAAATAAACCCCCCACTCCGACAAGAACACAAATTCATATCAGCCATTAATGGGCTCCATCCTGCTCTGGGTTCCCCAGGCCTGCTGGCAGAACCACATCTTCAGGGCCTTCCGAAAGAGTGTTAGAGTGGAAGCCAGTCTAATTTCCAGAGGGATGATGTCCCAGAGGCAGGTGGCCAGCACGGAGAAGGCCCTTCTTCTAGGTCCTGTCAAATGTATCTCCTTAGGGATGGAACCTGCAACATTCCTTGCCTCTCCACTCTAGTGGGTTGAGTAGATGTGACCAGCAAAAGACGGTCGCACAGATAATCTGGTCCCAAGCCATGAAGGGCTTTAAATGTGACAACTACCACCTTGAATTGCACATAGAAGCAAATTGGCAACCAATGCAGCTTCCACAGTAGAGGTCATACATGTGAACATTGACGTCTGCACCAAACCATGCAGGCTGCTGAATTTTGCATCAACTGGAGCTTCTGGATGCCTTTCAAGGGCGGCCCTATGTAGAGTGTATTGCAATAGTCAAGACGAGAGGTGACTAGGACATGAATGACAGTGAGTAGGGATCAACCTTGAGAAAATATACAACAAGAAGATAAAAGGTTGTAGAACCATGAGATTCTTAGGGACCCAGGATGAAGAAGAATACAGAACAGCAGATTCATAATAAAGTGAATATATTGAAGACACCCAAAGCTTGTATCCCACAGTCATCTCATCTTATTTGGCAAGGTTGAGTGGAAACATTTAAATGAGTACTTCTCATTGCCACTACAGGTAGACTTCACAAATGATTACTTTGGGAAGCAACCATTCAGAATTGCAATGTTAATTAAAAAGTAACTTTGTGACCAATCCAGTGGTGGGTTGCTCCCAGTTCTTAGCAGTTTGAGAGAAGCATTAGTGGCAACAATCACCTAATTGAGAACTGGTTCTTTCTGACGTTGAGATTGGCCCAGCCGGGTTCCTTTCTACTCTTTATCTTCTTAGCTGATTAGCACGGCAGAGTGGATTGCCGTGGGAATCAGCTGTGCTCTCCCCAGTAGAAACGGGGAAGTGAACAGTTTTTGTAAAGTGCGCATGCGTGTGCAGTGCTTGTTTAGCACATGCACAAAGCACAAAGCATGTACACGAAGTGCATGATAACTGGACTGGTAGTAAAACCGGGAAGAACCCACGACTGGACCAATCCTTGTATTTACAAATTTTGCATATCTCTTTCTTAGTCACATGCTAACTATTACCATCAGTTAGTATGTACCATCCTGTGCCTGACTCATTTTTTTCTTCCCTCCCCCTTGCAGAGCAAGTGATTGCCTAAACAAGCTATCTTTTTCTAAGCTGCCTTTACTTCGTAGCAGGTCCCTAAAAAGTGTTAACTGCAAGTTAACAAGCTCAGCAATGTGGCCTTAATTAGTCTGCTAACAGTTGCTGTCTGAAATTGACCAGACATGAAAGGCTTTTGTTTGTTTCCTAAGTGTGCTAGGCAAGCAACCATCCTGGTGCATTCTTTTGATATGTATCCCCCATTGTGTTCTTGCTTACTCTCTTGTAATCCCTTCCTCTCCAATGAATGTAAATACAAGCATTAATCCCATCTTTGCTAATTATCCCAGGTTGAGCATTACAAAGGGAGGAGGAATGGGGGAGAAGCGTTGTAGGATTTGCCCTTTTATCTGGCTTCCTTGTCAGCTGAGTGAAACCTTTCCTGCTGTTTGGGCTCACTTGGCTATTTGGAATCACATCCTTCTGATGCAATCCTTTTTTAAAAACTTATTATGGAATGCCTGCTTTTATTATGCTACAGTGTACAGAATCTTTTATTTTTTTAATCACTTAATTTTATTAATATTAATGCTTCTTTATGTAAACTTTGTAAATACATCCAGACTACTGCCATCCAGAACAGGTGTGGGTTCTAACTTACCTCGCTGCCGGTTTGCTTTCTCCTGCACCGTGCGGGTGCGCCTCATGGGCTCACACACACTTCACACACGCACGCATGCACAGTGCAAAAAATTACAAAAAGTTACAAAAAAAGAGCCAAAAACAAGATGGCGATGCATACGCAGTGCCAGAAACTCAGCTTCTGTGCATGAGCAGAAGAAAAAAATGGAAAAAATTCAACCCCCCCGTCCCCCCCCAAAAAAGATGGTGGCGTCCACGGACCAGAATCGGTTCCATGACGTCACCGTGACATCACCAGTGGCTTACTACCTACTGGTCTGAACCGGTAGGAACCCACTTCTGGTCCAGAATCTAAAATTCCTTTATAGAGGCATAGTTATCCCTGATTCGTGTATGACTGACCTAAATGTTTTCTGTTTTTTATTGGTTTTGTTGTGAGGTACCTAGATTTATTGCATACAAATAGGTATCCATATACAATATAATAAGTAATTAGTATCCCTCCTTTGAAAGTGGATTATGGTGCTGCGTTAAACTAAATCCTCATTGGCTAATCCTAAAGGCAGGAGGAACGGATTGAAAAATAAAGGCTTGGAATTGATATCACTATTGCTATTATTTCCTGTCTGTCTACTTTGATTCTGGGGTTGTTTTGTTCAGAATTTCATTTTCACACTTCTTCTAGTGGAAACTTTAGGGGATCACAGTCTTCTTGTTTAATGGAAGAAACTGTTTTGCATGAGAAATTATTCCCTATTTCTAATCCCC
The DNA here is from genome assembly GCA_032467955.1 of Pseudoxenodon macrops. Lineage (NCBI taxonomy): Eukaryota > Metazoa > Chordata > Lepidosauria > Squamata > Pseudoxenodontidae > Pseudoxenodon > Pseudoxenodon macrops. Next base: position 4,242 of record JANHFT010000094.1, on the reverse strand, counting down.
TGTTTCATGTAGATGTTATCTGAATCTCAGATCTCATAATGACAGGAGTCGCTTCTACTTAAATTAACTGAGGATTAATTATCACAAAATAAAAGAATGGGGAGGGGGGGATCCGCTATCTTATAAATATACTCATTAGGTTTCTTTATGGAGCAGCAAATTTGTTTTTCATTTTGGTATAAGAAATGGTTTTTATATACGGTGAAAAACAAAAGATTTATCAGAGGTGGTACAATTGCTCCAGAGAAAGATATAAACACAGTCATTTAACACACAGAACCTGGGAAACAGAAGGAGTCCTCTCGCTGTTGTGTTTAGTCAGAGCTGTTAAAAAAACGTTAGTTGTGTTTTAAATGTATTAAATATATATATCTATCAACTTTGGAACTGCTGCTGTAGATATGATGTAGGAAACAATAAACAACAAACAGCTGTAAATGAGAACAATTGTAAATAGATGTGAATAGTGTCCTCCTCATTTCTTATTCTTGTTATATAAGAACCGCAGTGGCAGTGGTTAGAGTGCAGTACTGCAGGCTACTTCAGCTGACTTCCGGCTGCCTACAATTTGGCAGTTCGATTCTCCCAGGCTCAAGGTTGACTCAGCCTTCCATCCCTCTTAGGTCAGTAAAATGAGGACCCAGATTGTTGGGGGCAATAGGCTGACTCTGTAAACCACTTAGAGAGGGCTGTAAACCACTGTGAAGCAGTATATAAGTCTAAGTGCTATTTCTATTGCTACCATGAGAGCACACTTTTCTGCAAGCTTGTTAAAGCTATGCTGGCAAAAAAAATTCTAGATTACACTTCAGGAACAAGGTAACATCCTTCATCTAAGTATGCATATATGTAGATACACCTCTTTGCCTGTGAACACATTGTTAGAGATGTTTCTGCAGTACAGTAATAGTCTTAATGGGACTTGCAATAAGCAAATTATATGAAAATATTTAAAAAATGAATTGTGTAACATCATGCTAATATTCTGTTGACATTCATAAAATGTTTATGGAAAATCCATTGAGGTACAACTTGTCCACAAGTAAATACTGAATGACACACTGTATATTATCTATACATTTATGACAGAATATTACACAGACAGACCTTCCTTGACTGCATACCACCCTCTTTTTCAAAAATGTCCAGGTGATGGCCCAATATTCATGGAGCATGAAATATTATCTTATCACCATGACAATGAGCATTGCTTGGATGGCAATAATGACAGCTTGAACCATTATCTGACCAATGCGATCACCCGTATTTGTCACCATGACAATAGTGCAAAATGATTGAGCCATCACCTATCTGTTCAGAAAAAGAAAATACATGACACATCTTATCTATAAAATGAAGAAACATGTCTGTTTATGGAGAACACTGAGACTTAAAAAAAAGATGTTGAGGAAGGTAAGGTGGCTTCCCTTACAGCTAGTTTCTCTGGGCCAAAAGCTGGAATGGGTTCAAGCCACCAAAACCTGAACTTCAATGTAGCATAGCTTCATCCCTAAATAAACACAGTTCAAATTGGAACCCATGGCCATTTTTGGGAGCCAACGTTGTACTGTCACATTCTTGTATTTAAAAATGTTCTTATGGGTAATGTTGCATTACCCATATGAGTCAGTATGACACTGCTCTGGTGAAAAATACACCAAGGCAAGCATCCAATAGGTAGAGCTTCTCAATAACTTTATAGGTATATTCTTGATAGGCATATGCCTCTCTACAAGGCATAGTAGTTCTCCCAAACTCCTCTTAGTAAAGCAAATGTGCCTGAAGTTGGAGGGGAAGGAGGATGTTTATTCTACTGTTTTAAATGGTGGACTAATGTATTGTCTCTTTAAGACTTGTTTTGTCAGTGCTGTTAATATTAATGACCAGTGGCTATAATAATATAGAAAAAGTGCAGAGGAGAATAACCAGGATGATCAGGGGACTGAAGACTAAAACATATGAAGACTGGTTGCAGGAACTGGCCATAGATAGTCTAGTGAAGAGAAGGACCAGGGGAGACATGATAGCATTGTTCCAATATTTTAGGGGCTGCCTCAGAGAGGAGGGGGTCAAGCTATTTTCCAAAGCACCTGAAGGACAGGCAAGGAATAATGAATGGAAGTTGATCAAGGAGAGATTCAACCTGGAAATAAGGAGAAACTTTCTGACAGTGAGAACAATCAACCAATGGAATAGCTTGCCTTCAGAGGTTGTGAGAGCTTCATCACTTGAGACTTTCAAGAAGAGATTGGACTGCCATTTGTCAGAAATGGTGTAGGGTCTCCAGCTTAAACAGGGGGTTGGACTAGATGACCTACAAGGTCCCTTCCAACTCTGTTAAACTGTTAATAATTGTTTCTGCCATCCTAGCAGTTTGAAAGCACGTTAAAAAAATGCAAGTAGAAAAATAAGGACCATTTTGGTGGGAAGGTAACAGTTTTTCGGCATTGAGTGTTGCCAGCCACATGACCATGGAGACATCTTCGGACAGCACTGGCTCGTTGGCTTAGAAACAGAGATGAGCATCGCCCCTAGAGCTGGAAATGAAGAGCATGCATGAGTGGGGGAAACTTTACCTTTATAATCATTGTGAGTCTAGTTTCATTTGTTCTGAGAATAAATCTCTAGAGAGCTCCAGATGAATAATTTGAGCTTTATGATTTGATAAATAGAGTTAATTCTTCTTTTTAAGTACTGCTGCTTGTTATAGAAACACTCGAGTATGATTCAGTTCTAGATTCAACTACAACAAAAATACTGTTCTCCCTGCTATATGTTATACTGTATATAAAATGTAATGAATATAGAGATGTCTACAAGAGGTGGGGTGGGGTTTAAAAAGTCAAGACAGTGATTCAATGGAAGTCATAGCATTTTTTTAAAGAAACTGTGTCATATACAACATATATAGAGCTTTGATTTTGTGGTGACAATCACTATATTGATTTTTTGAACCTCTTCGCAGATACTTCTGGATGTATGAGAATGTTTTTTGTTAAGACTATCTAAAGGAATTCAGAGCAAATTTGCTGATCCATCCTTCAGTTTCTTAGTTGGTACATTTCTAAAACAGAATTTTAAAGTGTTTTCATTGTTCCTGTTCCCATTATGTTGTTAAAATAAAAACCAAAGCACATTATTGCATAAACAGAATAGAACATTGAAATACAAAATAATACAGCTATCAATCTGTAAAGAAAACATAAGAAAGAAGCAACATTAAAAAACAACAGCAAGTTTCTTCCTTTTCAAGCATTTGGCCTCCCTTTTAAACCCCAAGGGTTGATGATTGATCAGCTGACATAAGATCAATAACAAACAACATAGAATTCCTGCTACCAGGCGTACAAATTGAAATGTAATTAATGATAACTATAATCCAGTGAGTTATAAATTTAATTCAAAGCTACCTTGTACAAAAAAGTCTTTAAGATGACAAAAAGGAAGGGAAACCAGCCAGACACAAGAGTGTCAAAATCTGCAAGATGGTGAGCACAACATAACCGGCAACTTGCAGATTTTGACCTTTGACCTGGCAAACATTCACTGAGAGATTATTTCCATAAAGAAAAGCCTGTCACTTGCAAACTTCCAACACAAACCCTCCTGTACTGTAAAGCTTTGTGTCTCTTGTTTGTTTGATAGTATCGTGTTGGATTTTATGTTTTTCCTTAGGTTCATTATTTCAATTTCTAAGAGCAATGGTGTTTGGTTATCAGCTGTCATTGATGCAAAGTGGTAATGGCCAGTGAAATGTGACTGTCCACTATGTGTGTACACATAGTGGAGTAATGGTTAGAAGGGTTTCAAATACATTTAATTATCTCAAGTTACATTTGTGTTTCAGTTCAATATAACATTTTAAAATGCTGTCTCATTCATCGCTCTGGTTATAAATGTCCTGTTCTTACGCAAAATAATGAAAAAGAATTTGGCAATTCTAACACCGTGAAAAATGAATTAAAATTATGCTTTGACCTAAATGGAAATTCATTATAAATACCTTTTGTCTATTGACTGGATTTGTTACTATAAAAAAGACATTACAGGATCTGCTAGAATGAGATGTTGAAAAGGTTTGGCCTGTCCTATTGAAGGGATTTTAGTACTGCAGAATTCACTTCATTTTTTTCTGCCTCCCTATATTCTTATTGGAAGAAATGTTCATCTGGGTTCAGTTCCAAGTGGGGAAAAAGACACTGGAAACATGGAGGCTGTTTGGAAAGATGGTTTAATGGTGGA